>JAVHNF010090137.1:11128-21184 GCA_034783455.1 Micropsitta finschii
CATAAAGCATTGAAAACACTATCAGTTTATTATATTGATTAATCACATGCAGTATTCTGCAGAAAGTGATGCATTTTTTAATTATTTGATTCTGTCAAGAGAATTATTGAAAGTTCAGAGAAACTATGTCAGTCTCAGCTTATCTGGGTATAAGAATAAGAGGAAGAGTCACAGTTGATGCTGAAATGACTAGTGTTACTCATGATTAAGATGGTGAAATTAGCTACTGTGCAAACAAGGTAGAGACAAAAATGGAGGAATTCTCTTTTTTCCAGATTGTAGCATTGATATATTTTGAAAATGGCAGTTATGATTGTGTCCTGAGATGACCATGCACACAATAGAAAGAGCTGTTACAGCTTTTCTCTACCTGTTTGAGTAGTAGAAGTGAGGCCTGTCAACAAACTCTCTTGCAGGTCAAAGCATTCCCCAGGATCTCTGCTTTAGAGAGAAGTCTCCAGAAACCAGTTAGTCTGCTTTTCTTTTGTGCTTAATATTTGGATAAGGTGACTGCTTCCTCTTACAAAGCACCCTCTGGAAGCCATACTGACTGTAATGTAAAGAGAACATTAATGATAGATATTTTTTGTAGTAAATTCTATATTCCTATCTTAACTACCATCCAAATTTTGGGTGTTATTATATAAAATCTTTCATTGTTTAAATTTTTAAAGGATGAAAAAAATACCTTATCTCAAGTGAGAGTAAAAAGAGAATCAGTTCTCTGTTAAGCAGGCAATTCCCCCTAACATCGTGAGCCCACACTGCTGGGAAAAAAACCTTGCAGTCTCTCATTGCTACACACCCTTGTTTTTTATTCAGCTGAACAGAAAAATCACATTCTAAATAAATTCTCAAAGAAAATCTTGACTACTGAATTTATACCATATAACACTTTTACAAACACATCTATAGTGATGTACTGCCACCAGGTTTAATATGAGTAAATCTTCAGTAGCGCCTAAGGTTCATATGTGACTCCATCACAGAAATACTTTCCATGCATTAAGAACAAACACGGTAAATTAAAGACCTGAATATTTCAGAAGGGTGTTCTAAAATTTCATGATAGCATGTGTTGCTAAGGAAACCTCATAGACATATATGATCACAGAATCACTTAGGTTGAAAAAGTTCTATCAGGTCAAGTCCAATCATTAACCTATCACTGCCCATTCCACCATTAAACTGCATCCTTAAGTGCCACATCTGCATATTTTTTGAATACCTTCAGGCATGGTGACTGCACCACTTCCATGGAAGCCTGTTCCAATGCTTATCAATTCATTCAGTGAAGAATTTTTTCCTAATATCCAATCTAAACCTCCTCTGACACAACTTGAAGCCATTTCCTCAAGCCAGGGTGCTGTTGGCCTTCTTGGCCACCTGGGCATAAACCTGTCAATCCAGCCTGTCCGGATTCCTGTGCTGAGCCTTCCTAAACTCAAGCAGATCAACACTCCTTCCCAATCTGGTGTAACCCAGATAATTAACAAAGATATTAAACATAACTGGCCCCAATACTGAGCAATGGGGAACACCACTTGTGACTGGCTGCCAAGTAGATTGAGCCTTCAATTCACCACTACTTTTTGGGTTTGAACATCCAGCCAGTTTTTACTCAGCAAACAGTACACCCATCCAAGCCATGGGCAGACAGTTCCACCAGGAGAGCGGTGTGGGAAACAGTGTCATAGGCTTTAACTAAAGTCTAGGTAAACAGCACCCACAGCCCTTCCATCATCCACTAAGCAGGTAACATTCTCATAGAAGGAGATCAGCTGAGTCAAGCAGAACCTTCCTTTCAGCCCTGCCTAATCAAACCCATGCTGACTGGGCCTGATTAGCTGGTTGTTCTGTATGCACAACATGATGGCGCTCAAGATGATCTGCTCCTCAACCTTCCCCAGCACAGAGGTAAGACTGACAGGCCTGTTGTTCCCTATACCTTCCTTCCAGCCCTTCTTGTCGATGGTTGTATTTGCTAACTTCCAGTCAACTGGGACCTCCCCAATTAGTCAGAAGTGCTGATGTATGATGGAAAATGTCTTGCTGCACAATTGCTTCCAGCTCCCTCAGTAGCCTCAGGTGGATCCCATATGGTCTCATAGACTTGTGCATGTCTAAGTGTTGCAGCAGGTTGCTGGCCACTTTCCCTTGGATTATGTGGGTTTCATTCTGCTCCCCATCCCTCTATTCCTGCTCAGTGGGATGGATACCCAAACAACAGCTGGTCTTACCATTGAAGACTGAGGCAAAGAAGACATTAAGTACTGCAGCCTTTTCCTCAGCCTTTGCCACTATTTCCTCCCCTGGCCTCCAGTAAAGGGTGGAGACTCTCTTGAGCCCTCCCTTTATTGCTAAGGTATTTAGAGAGGCCTTTTTATTGTCTTTCATGGCAGCAGCCAGATTATGTTCAAGTTGGGCTTCGCCCTGCTGATTTTCTCCCTGAATAACTTCATGACATCCTCATGGCCCTCCTGAGTTATCTGCCTTTTCTTCCAAAGTTCATAAACTCTCCTTCTTTTTCTGAGTTCAAACCAAAGCTCTCAGTTCAGCCACTCTAGTCTTCTTCATTGCTGACTCCTGCTTGGCTCAAAGGGACATGCTGCTCCTGTACCTTTGAGATTTCCTTCTTGATGAATGTCTAGCCTTCCTGGGCTCATTTTTTCTCTGAGCCTGGTCAGAGAGGATGAATCTCAAGTAGTGTAGATTAGCACATAGAATATAATTACCACAAAGAGCAGGAAATGGAACAAATTTAAATAAATACAATAAGACTCATCAAATGTATTTGTAATACACATTACAGACCACAACAATATACCAGTAAACAACATAAACCATCTTATTCATGAGGCATTAATAGCAAGGTGACATCACATTAATTGTATTTTAATCCAGCTTGTTTGAAATAATGGATGTAATATGCCACATTGCAGTGTAGGGCAGATTGAATTGGCTTTGTCTTCTTTGTCCGGAATACCAAATGGAAGAATCATTATTCTGTTGCAGGACATGAGCTTCTATTTATGGACTGACATTTCATTTTCCAAGTAATTCATCTAAAGATGTCTCTCTAAAGAGACCCTCCCAGATGCATGCTCACACTTTGAAATATTATGCCACTGTTTCCACTGTATTGTTTCAAAATACGTGGATGGTCTTAAATGAAGTAACATATAAACCAATGTTACCTGATTTAAACATCTGGCCTAAACTAGTAGTCAAGCCCAGTGCTTGCAGCCAATAAATTTTACCTGTTGATTTCAGTATGCACTAAATCATTCCTTAAAAATTCTAAATTAGTATTGCAGGTTTCACAGAGTAGGTTTATATACCAAGAATTAAATACTGTAGTTATGCTTAAATTTCAGGTTGGCTCTTGTGAAAATATCTTTGCTGCTTAAAACAGTACAATTTAATGATATATTGCACCATGTGTGCCATATATATTTTATAGGAAATTATCCAAAATGTACCATTAAAATATACTTAAATATACACTCAATTATACATTAAAATATACAGATTTTTTTGCACATTAATTCTTATGAGACAGTAAGAAAAGACATCCAGTACTTTAGCTACTCCTGTGTCTTTTTCAGAACTGCAATTACATGTTCAGACCTGATGGCAGAAATAACTAGATCACTCTTTCTGCATGTTTTATTTTGTCGGGGTTTTTTTTGTATTTTTTACCAATCACACACTCAATACATTTTTAAAACAACTTTAAATATTTCATAAAATGCATTTTTTTTCTGTCACAAAGTCTTGAGGTAAGGAGAAATACATGATGCAAGTCTTCATGGCATAAAAAATAATACTAAAACCCCCCTCTATCAGAGCTGAAACGAGGACAGTATCATTATTTTCGGAACAAGCCTTAAAAAGGAGGGGTGGGGCTCTCATCAGAAGTCCATTGGAATAAGCCTTTTAAAAAACAGAGAAGGGATGGAAGACTCAGTGTAACTCCTCTAGAAATATTTTTTGTACTCTGACTAGTAAAACAGGGTCGTGCTCTTCCTTTCTAAATCTCATGGGTGCATCCTTGTCACACTGTAACTAGATTGCACTCTCCACAAAGCATAGCTGCCACAAGGTGAGTTTACCTTGGTGTTTGAAAACACCAAAAGTGTATGTTTGGAGTGACTACAGTCTTGCTCCTTCGATCCTTTACACCCCAAGTGAATAAACAGAAGGAAAAAAGCTAACAATTGCAGATCCCTGTTTGCCGTAATTGTGAACTGTGGCTGGTTTATATTAGAGGTAGCATCAGTTAAAAAACTATAATTTGTTCCAACTGAGTATAAGGGTAAGAGTAAAATCCGCATTTACCCCTTTTTTAGTTAATGGAGGACTAACTATCCATTTAAATTGCTACACCACACAGTTATTGAACACCCTACACTCTACTCATTACCATGGTGTTCCTGCCAATAGAACTATAATTTTGAACTATAGTACTGTAAAAACTGATGGAAAGTCTTAAGATCATAGAATCATAGAATCATAGAATGGTTTGGGTTGAAAGGGACATTCAAGATGCTCTACTTCCAACCCATCTGCCCTGAGCAGGGACACCCTTGCACTGGACAGGATTACTCAAAGCCCCATCTGGCCTGGCCTTGAACACTTCCAGGGATGGGGCATCCACAGCTTCTCTGGGAAACCTGTTCCAATGTCTCGCCAGCCTCACAGTAAAGAACTTCTTCCTAACATATAATCTAAATCTTCCTTCTTTCAGTTTAAAGCCATTCCCCCTTGTCCTATTCCTACATGCCCTTGTAAAAAGTCCCTCTCTAGATTTTTGTAGGCCCCTGTTAGGTACTCTAAGACTACTATAAGATATGCAGTTAGTCTTCACATAAACAGATACCACCTGCGCATGCACAGACACACAGAAACACATCAGAAGACTATTGACAGAGTGTGAGAAAGATCTCTTCGGGAAGCAGTAGAAGTGATGGAGGTATCAGATGATAGGTAAGAAAGCTAGAAATTATTTAGATAGCATTATTAAGTAGCAGTGATAATTCTTGTTGGCTCTAGCAAAATTGCAGATAGTCTTTTGGTGTTAATTCTTAACTACTGTTTGGCACTCAGCTATTTTTGACAGCAGATGGGTATTTACATGTTTAAGAACACTGTATTGTCCAAGCGTAATTGTATGTGGATAGAAAATATAACAAACCCACAGACTTTTAAAAGCAACTGAAAGCTATTTTGAAAGAAGTATCCTAAGAGTCAAGGAGACCCATTGTGATGACATGTTACTGAATCTGGAGGACCAGCTGGCTTTGATGTCAATGATCAGCATAGCTGGGCCTGAAGTAGCCTAGATTAGAAATTCAAGTATTACTGGGACCAAAAATGCACCATATATTTCTAAATTTCTAAGACTGAGATACTTCCCATTCCTCTCATTTTCATATTATAGGTTCCAGGGTTTTTGAAAAACATAACATGTTCAGAACCCCAGTTTCTTTTACAAAACAGTGCATTTCACCATCATTTGCCTACTTTTTTTTTTTTTTTTTTCTTTCAATATGCTTTTTGGAAATTGTTTTAAACAGTGTGTAAGGTCAAACAACATGCATCATGAAACAGCAAGCCCCTATCTCGTAAGTTATTCACCACCACCAAGTTTCTGTTTTGAAGTAGCTTAGGTAATCTAATTTTTCTTTGATTTACCTTGTTTTTCTAAACTTGAAGCTAGTTACCTTACATGTTTTGTCACAAAATACATGATATTGCTGACTAGCTTCCTGACACTCCTGTCCTCAGTCTAATTGTCCATTTTGATGCCACCAGGAACCAGCTGTAGTCTGTGGGAGAAAATAGGTAGATCTAAAGGGATTAGCTTTTTATGTCCACTGGGTTCTGAAATATATGTTTTGAAGTAGTAAATTCCCTGGCTAAAAACTCTATTTCTCAGCAGAGCTAACATACTCAACCTCTCTGAAACGATCTGTTTCCCTGTCCTATGGCTCACATTTGAGATGCATATTAAAATAATAGTACCCATTAAGAATTGTGTTTCATGCTACTCTGTGTTCTGTCTTTATTGTTCACTCTCCCACACATACGCATAAGAATCATAGAATCATAGAATAGTTAGGGTTGGAAAGGAACTTAAGATCATCAAATTCCAACCCCTCTGCCATGAGCAGGGACACCTCACACTAAACCATTCCACCCAAGGCTCTGCCCAACCTGTCCTTGAACACTGCCAGGGATGGAGCATTCACAACTTCCCTGGGCAATGCATTCCAGTGCCTCACCACCCTAACAGTAAAGAATTTCTTCCTTATATCCAATCTAAACTTCCCCTGTTTAAGTTTGTACCCATTACCCCTTGTCTTGTCGCTACAGAATAAGCTCTTTCACAGACACCCCCTTGTTGTGGGGAAAGAGCTTGCGTGCCTTTGTGAGGTTGGGAGCTATGCTGGTGGCGGCATATGCCTCCGGTAGTGTCTCCCATGCCAGACAGGTCTCAACTGAAATGTCTGATAAAGTATGTCCATGGGCAGGATGGGCTTGCTAGCCTTCGAGCAACCATCCTAGGAGGAGAACAACTCTAACTTCAAACCCGGGCGGATGTAGCTTGTTTAGCCCTGTAAGGCTGTCCATCTAAGAGAAGGATGCTCTAATCAAACCTATGACCTATGGACTTTGCTGTCACTGTCCAAGATCGCTAGGCCCTGGCAGATAAATCTCAGGTGTAAAGGGTGGGGCCAGTTTCGCGCACTCTGTGCCTCACCTGAAAAATCCACTCTGCAGGCCCAAAGGGTTTACCCACACTTGCCCCCTTCCCAAATCTTCGTTCGTGAAATCAAGCCATGATGACAGAATAAATTGAAGATTATGTGTAAGTTTCCATGAGCAACTATTTTGTTTTCTTGAGCACACATTCAAAGCCTAGTCTGAACGTTCTAATAAGTGTTCAGAATAAAATCCATTGAATTACAGTACTGTAACAAACAACACTGCTTAGTGTGTCTGCTGATGAATGCCACAACCTGCCATGGATGATTTTTCTCGGTCTCTCTTTACTGTACATGCAAGAAGTGGTCCATAGATTCTTCTTGTAGTGCTTATAAAACTTTACTAAATTTTTAAGAACACACTTGATTTAAGTTTCTTACAGATTTTGCAATGAATATCAAACAAGAAGAAACAGACTGGAATTACAGACTTTGTGGGAATTAAGACACTAAGCCTACCTCTCACATATATTCCTTAGGTAGAATTTCTAAAAGCAATTCTTGGAATAAGGTACCCAGTTTCTATTGATTTTTCATTAGACACTTAGTGGATGTAGGGTTATAGAACCTTGTTGTTGTCTTTTATTTAAAAATAAACTGGAATACAGTATAATGCAGTGAATTTCCCAACTTGGGCAAAAGCATTAGTTAAAAAAGTCATAGCAAATAGTCTAACAAAACAGGCATATCATTTGTGTCTTTACCTGTCAAATAGTGGTTTTAGTTAATGCTTCATGTGTATACTCTGTTCTTCACTGGTCAAAAAAAAAAAAAATATTTGGAAACCATTAGGCATGGTGACAAATACGTGAAGAATTTACAATTTTCCAGGCTGATTTTTTATTTTAAAGAGAAAGTACTGCCATAGAGTTAGGTCTGTTGTTGGTACCAATTTTCAACTTAAAAGTTTTACAAAGATTTTGATTGTTTAAACAATAGATGTACATATATATCTGCTAAGGAAAACCAAACAAAACAAAACACTCAAAATAAAGCAAAACCCTCTAGCAGTGCACCAAGGCCCTAACCTAAAAGACAGCATCTTGCAAACTCTCCTGGACTGCAGATGAAATGTGGCATAGCTTGTACAGTTATATTAGAATTAGTTTGCATTTGTGAGCATAACATCTGTAACATGGACATTCAACTCTACAAAAAAAAATCAGTACAGCTACAATGAACCCACTGTGTGTGCTCTGTGGTCACAGATGTCCTGCCAGCAATTCCCAAGCAAGAGGATTAACAGCTAACTCAGGTTACACTCTGCATCCATGAGCAATGCCAGCCCCTCTGGTATGCTTTCCCCTGCTTTTCTTCCCTACCAACTCAATGAGCTATGAGCCTGAAATTTTATGTAGACCCAAATCATTAACTATCCTATAGTGTAGCTGTTTTGCACTACAGAAAGATTGAATGGATCAGGCAAAGAAGAGGCATTTAATTCACACAATACCCTTAATAACTCTCCCAGCGTGGTTTCTGCATGGCATTCTTAATTATTTATGAGCAGTGTTTCGCCTTGAATGCTTATGTAAGCATAAACTTGTGTTTGCCATTTTCACATCTCCTAATACAATTCTTAATTTAAACCATAACTGAACAAATTATATATAACATTATGACCAGGCTTGCCTATACCAGTCATTTGTGTCCACAGCAAGTCAGGCAAACGCATGCTAAGAGTTAGGATCAATAATCAACTAAATGTGAACTACTCTGCTTGGCTAGAGCTCCCATCTTCATCATGATGCCACTTTTTTCTATCAATGTTCACACAGTAAATGTTGCAGAAATAGTTACTGCACATTAAATTTACCCGTTAGCATGCTGTCTGTTAATAAAACATGTCAAGGTTCCTGAGGTTGTGCAGTTCTTTCATTCTTGACACTTTCTGTGTAGAAACATGGAGCTGGAGAGGTCACAGTGCTGGGCTGCTGCTGGCCTTTCAACCAGATGACAGTATCCCCTCCTCCAAGGGTCTCAGTTCCTTACATGAAGGCTTGAGCAGTAGTTCCTCCTTTTTCACATCACCCACTATGCCCTTGTCGTGTTACCTGTCACAGTGCTGTCTCACTCATCTCCCCAACTTCCCAAGTAACATAAGCCATAAATTTCTGTTTAAAATCCAGAAGCCTGGTGGCATGCATTTGGAGAAAGCTTTCCACGTTCAGGCCAAGGGTAAATAGCTGTTCTGTTTGTCTTCTCCCACTGGAAGCAAAGAGAATTGCTGCCTTGCATTCTGCAGCTTTAAAGCTGACTTTTCAGTTCTCATTGTATTTTTCAGCTCCATGTGGGGAACAGAGAGACAGAAAAATTAGGCCAGATTTATGACTAAAACTTACTGATATCATTTAGGGGTGAAATTATGAATAGCATCTCAATGCCAGCAAAAAGCTTAGCAGTGTTGCAGTTCTCAAGAAAAACAGTGGATGAAAACCTTTTTCTCCTCCACAATAGAACTGCATCCATAATAGAGTGCTTGCTGGTATTAGCTGTACTGAGAGATATATCTATTCCAGTAAACCTTTTACTAGTGTAGGCTAGACATCAATTTCACTCTGCTGAAGCTCAGGAAATCAATGACCACCTGCAAAGATAGGCACTGGAAATAATCACTGAGAATTATGTTAAATCCTCTTGGAGTTATGAGATTATGGGAGAAGCTCAGTCTACATTAAAATATGCATATATTACTGCTTTCGTGGTTGCAGAAAGATAACAAAAAAGCACAATGTAGCTAGTAAAAGGAAAAAAATCAGACCTAAAATGTTATGAAAAAGCAAGGATGAAATGAAGGTTGCTTCCTTATTCAACTTTTTCTGTTAGTATGGTAGGAGACTGACATACTGATACAAACAAGAAGTTGTAAGCCTGGAACATAACCATGATCCTAACCTTCTGCCCCTCACCCTCATCTGTCATGCAGACATCACTCTACACACCCATTATCAGTTTATTCCAGGGACAATTGATCTGTATGAGCTGTGTGCTTTTCCAAAACTCACACTCCTGCATAGAGAAAAAGGATCAGTATGTATAAATGATACATATATATTTATGTAAGTGTGTTAAAGGAAAATATATCATGCCAGATCCAACTGCCCAAAGTAACTGCGGGTGCTGATGCTCTGTATTCCTAGGTACAACTGGTAGCAAGAATGAAGAAGTAATCCCAGCAGGCACCGCCACATAAAGCATGCATATACATTACATATATACATAAATACAAATACAATGTACATGAACATAAATACAAATATGAAGTACATGAACATATATATACACG
>JAVHNF010090159.1:0-11069 GCA_034783455.1 Micropsitta finschii
TAAATAATGATTAATAATGTTGCAAGCACATTCCAATAGGTGCAACGGACTTCATGGTGAAGAACAGAAGAGCCTCTCTTTGGCTTGCTGTGGTTCCCTGGGTGTATTTCCTCTCTCGAAGTAATCAGCTGCTCTTGTTAGGGGAAGCATTGTGGGAGGGTTAATCTCTGCATATGCTCAAGTTACTCCTCAACTTTGAAGAAACAGGGTATTACTCTCAGCTTATTTTGCAGTGTTCAAGAGGCAGCTTCACCACAATGATTCTATTATGTAGCAGACGTAATTCTACTTAAATTAAACTTGCATTCTGTGACATCCAATAATGCATTTCCCTCACCTGTTGCTGCATCAGAAATCAAATCTAGGAGCTCATCGTGTTCCCAGTAAAATTAAACAATAACATTACTGTGAAATTCCTGGGGATCAGACTTGGAGCTTTCAATATTTTTCCAAGTGGTCAATATTAGTCTTTCAAAGAGCCATTTCAGTTGTCCATTGTTACCGAGTGGTTGCTTTTCTCCTGAGGCAGATGTGATGTTATCTTTTAAGACCTTCCCCCCCCTGGTCTGACTTTGGTGGACTTCTCACAGTAGAGCTGTCCTTGGGCTTCCAGGTCTGGCTGATGCTTCAACATAAACAGCATTATAAACTTAAGCCATGTCTAGACATCTTCAAAGTTTTTGAGATAATTTTCATATTCCCCATATGGAATTTCAAAGCAGATTTGGAAAGAAAAATAAGTGCTTAATAATAGTTCTTTAGGTTAGACTTGTGATGCAGTATATTTAACTTCTGTTATTGTCAAAAACGTTTGATAACATTATGCTGAGTATTCACCTCGTATAGTAAACTGATGGATGTGTATTTACTGCAAGAAAACAGTGTAATGCAAATGCTTTCTTCACTGTTGTTTTCTTACCAGTTATGTGTTTGTACAGAGTTAATTATTTGGCCATATTTACTGTGCTATTTCAATAAAAACCTCTTTCTTTGCTTTTTACTGTCCAGTATCCATTAATACCAAAGATACCCTTAAGAAATGCATTGTCAAAAGCAGTATTTTCAGTTGATTATTGTAAAGTTTGCTTCTTCTGCTGTTGAAAGCAGTGGAGGAACTGTTCTGTCTCAGTGGGAAAAGGATTTTTCAAAAGCAATGATGGCTTGTTTTGATGTGTAATATACCTCACTGATGACATGGATTTAGTTTAATAGCATTTTGTCAGATTTTGAAAACGGACAAAGTTACGGTTTCTAACACTTGAAGGTGTCCTGTGGTATTCTGGTTTTGGGTTGCACAGCAAGTTGTTGCTTACATGTAATAAAAGCAGGGAAGGTACTCTAAGCTTTGGCTTGAGCAAAGGTGTGGAGAGGCTGATAACCATATCCCTTTCCCAGCTTCAGAGTGTTAGGGTAGTTCCCTTTTAATCTTCATTTAGTTCAAAGCAGATACGTGCTGCCTAAGGTACACAGCTTGTATTCCTAGAATAATGTCTGTTCATTAGACCTGGGAGATTGGATCAATGAATTCTGTTCTGTTACATCGCAGCCATCCCTGGTACATAAGAATTACTCATATACTCTCGTTCAGATTAATTACATTGTCTGAAGTTATGGTCTAGAAAAAGAAATACTGACTTAGTAAATCAGGTACAGATTTGGTGACAGCAATCTCCAGGGCCTCTGATCTTTTTAGGAAGTTGTTCACATGTAGCGAATTTCCACTGACTTTAACAAGAGCAAGATTGCGTCTTTTTTGGGGTGCTTATTTTGTAGTGATAACTAATTGGGAAATAAGTGTTTCAGTATCCTCTAGTATACAGTTCAGTGTTGAAAATAACGTTATCCTTTTTATCACAACATGTGATGTTAATGATAACAAGGACATCAAAGGAAAGAGAACTCTGTATGTGTAGCAGGTCTATTTAATTAGCACTTGTGTAATTCTAAGACACTGAAGGCTATACAGGAAGTGTTTGTGTAGGTACTGATAACAGATACATATATCCTTGATTTTTTTTCTCCCTTTTTTCCTGCAGGGCCAAGGCTTTTCGTGGAAAAAAGGTCCATGGAGAATATGACATAAAGGTTGAACAGGTAACTAAATGACTTAACCCAAATGTTACTTGCCTATTTTTCTATTTATACAAGTCATGTATGTGTATAGGTACATACTTCCCTGGAGGTATTTAGAAGAAGTGTAGATGATTCTATGGTTTTACGTGGCACTTGAAGACATGGTTTAGCGGTAAAGGTGGCAGTGCAGGGTGTTGGTAGCAGAGGGTTATGATGGGAAGCAGGAAATGATTCCACTGGTTTGCTTTGCTTGTGTGCATGGCTTTTGCTTTACGTATTAAACTGTGTTTATCTCAGCCTGAGAGTTCTCTCACTTTTGTCCTTCTGATCCTCTCCCCTATTCCACCAGCAGGAGTGAGCAAGAGGCTGCATGGGGCTCAGCAGCCGCTGGGGTTAAGCCATATCGGTCCCTTGGTGCCCAATGTGGGCTGGTTTTAGAGGATTCTGACCATAATTTGCACAACATTAAAAACATGTTGCGTTCAGAAGTCGTTGCTTAGAGACTGTGGATGTCCCAGACACTCCATAACTAGAGGTTGCACTTCCATATCACTAATTCCCTCTCTTAAGAACATAGATACTTCCTGGTTGCAGTGCTAGCATGCTCTTTTAAAAAAGCACTGAGTAAATATGGAGCTGTAATTCAGGGTGCATTAGAATTATGGCTGGTTTATTTCAGCTAGGTAACTGAAAAGGGAAGTGAATAAGTCTTTACTGTTCTTCAGTCTTGAATAGATGCCACTATTAAGAAGCTGCAGTAGGTGAACTGAATTGGTTTGTCATTGGGATTTCAAAAAGTGAGGTAAATGGTCACTAGCTGAGTGGATTCAGCTTATCTAAATTCACTGTAATAGTACAGCATTTAACTTTGCTCCATTCTTTACACCATTGAATATCTGCTGATGTTCTTGGCTTGGAAACATGGAAAGCTTTGCCAGGGATCTTCAAGAGTACTGAGGGAGAGACAGGAAAAAGAAGACAAGCTGTTTTGTCCCCAAATGCCATTCATACCTACATCAGACCCTGTGGCTGACATCACACACACACTGTCTCTTTAGTATTGAGAAGGGGTCTGTGTAAGGCTGGAATTTTCTTCATTATAGTCTCTTGTAGCAGCAGAACTACCTTTACTCAGTAAGAGATTGAGAGCTTCTGAGCCCTACTTGTCACTTGGTAACATCAGCATTGTGACAGTCATCTACAAATAGATATTTACAACTACTTCAGTGTTCTGCTGTTACTGGAGAGCATTGTTTTAATTTTACAGCAACCTGTCATAACATACAATATTTTCTATCATGTACTAAACTTTTAAACTACAAAATCTATACTGTGAATCCCTGTTTAATATGAGTTACTAACTGGGGAGATCAGTTGTCAGTCTCACATTAAATACATTTTTAAACAATCCTTTAACATTGTTGGCGCTTACACAAATAATTCAGTCTCATCATTTGTACTGATTTTGCCATAATCTTAAAACTGTCCCTTGTGTTTAAAATGTTGCAAGGCTTGTCCTAGAAAGTATTTAAGTGTATGGAATCTAATGAAGAGATCTCCATGCTCAAACACAGGCACATCTGTAAGCTCTTGGGTTGGAACAGTGGTCAGAGTAGTCAGCACTTGCCTTAACTGAACACTAAATTCTGAAAGCCTGACACATTTATTTCACAAGACTTTCAGTGATACCATTTTTCAAGAGGAGACTAATGAGAATTCTGACACTACTCTGTGTTAGTGTCCAGGATAGTAAAGACGCTTTTATTTATCCACTAGAAGACACTTGGCTGCATTTCAATTTTTCAGCTGTGTAAAGTTATTGTAAAGTGCCTTGAGACTCTAAGCTGATGAAAGACTGTGGATAAATGAAAAACATCCTGTCCTTTCCTTTCAAATAACTGTAGATTCAGAGTATGGAAGTGATTCCTTTTAATTTGCACATTTTCAGTGTGAGAAGATACTTTGAAAAAGTCCTTTACTTGCGAGTCAGTTGTTCTTTGGCACCAGATCTTTTCAAAAGGATAAATGCATATAAAGGAAATAAAAAGGGTAAAGTATATGAAGAGGCATAAAATGCTGTAAGAAAACGTTTTCTTTATCACATATTAATGTTGGTTTTGTACTGTTCTCTTCAAAACGCTAGGTGTTTGAGTCTGTGTTTATCTCTTTGATAACCCCATACGAAGTAAAAATGCAATCTCTACACTTGCATGCAACATGAAGGAGTAGATGCACTTGCTACCTTCCCACAGTCCTTTTTCATAAAATCTTTTTTAATTTGTTTTCTTTGATCAGAAATTGTTCAAATGTGATGTGTCAGATGTGGCAAATACTGTTGGATTAGTATCCTCTTGATGCTCATTATATTCCAAATGTATATTGTCAGCACTTCAGATACTAATATTTAAAGGAAGGGATTTAGGAAAATAAAAGTAAAATGAACCAGACTGACTAATGTGAATCTTCTTTTCACAGGCAGAATTTTCAGAGATCAACTTGATAGCCCATGCTGATGGCAATTATGCAGTAGATATCCAAGTATTTCGAAATGGCACTAAAGTTGTCAGGTAAGAAAAGCTAAACCAAGTGACAGCAAAAGCATTGCAATGATCAAGTGTGCATGTAAAAGGTGCACACTTGATGATTTTCAGTGTGTAAATAATACAAGAATGATTTGTGTCAAGAACCTAGGAATCATTGTTACCAATGCGCCTGTGACCAGTGTACCATCTGTGGAATGTATAAAAACGATCTCGATTATAATAAATGTTGCTGTCAATATAATGGTAAGAAAGAAGAGGAAACAAGGGAGTAGGCTAGTCCCCTCTTTAAGCATTTTGACTGTTAAAATAAGGGTGCTTTATGGCTCTGTTTTACTGCTTGAGTCTGCTGTACATGGGGGTAGAGAAATTTCAAGTTCCGCTTGTTTAAACAATGCCATGGCTTGCTTGATCTTACTTAATAACTAATCATTCTTGCTGAAACAGAACGCAGAGGACAGGGCTATTGTGAAAAGAGAAGTAACCTTAACTTGGTTCCTGCTTTCTGGACTCCAAACTGGCTGGTTTTCAGCCACTGGGTTTGGACTCAGACGAAGAGACCAGGGAGCATGCACAACAGCTAGAGGTGCAAAGTGCAGACCCGAGGAAGACTCAGTTACTTCATCTTGAGACCCCTGCCACGACCACCAGGAGGCACTGCGCAAGCGCAATGATCATTGCTACTCATTATAATACGAAGCAGGGGTAGGCGAGGTTAGGATTTGAATAGGTATAGGTGTATTTTGTAACTATTGGACTGTATAGGATAAATATAGACAAAAGCTGGGCTGAGGTGTGCGTCGTTGGTGGAGCAGAGACTCCCCGGTGCACCCAGCACTGCTTGCTTATTGCCTCTCGATATTAATCAATTGTAATAAAATAATTAAATCGGAAAATGGCCAAGACAGAGTTTTTATAACAAGTGTATGTGCAATATGGATTCTGACTGATGCAACACTCCTTGGTCACTGACGTGAAAAGTGGGATATAGAGTATCTGATCAGTGCAGTAAGTCCTGTTTGTGACAGGGAGGGAATCTGACTTATTGATAGCATCAAAGATGGATTTGCTTGAGAAGGCTCTGTGATTCTGTGTGATAAAGTCTTGTATAAAGAATACATGATGGCGAGTTAGAGTTATTGATTGGGGTTTATCTTTGCTGCAGGATAACAGCAGTCTTGGTGATTTTGTACATGCCAGACTGTTCCAAATGAGCAGTATTCGTTTCCAACATTGAGTGTTTTCTGTTGGAACAGGACAAGTTGTAGCACTTCTCATAGGATAGTTACTGGAATATCACCATCTGTTTGAAAGATTTCAGTTTAAAAGCCTGAGATTTCCCGGTAAGATTGTCCAAAAAGGATTATTCCAATTGAAGGCAGGGTAATTTTGCCTTTTTTTTTTTCCGTCAGTGAGGACATCAACAGCCTTGTAAATGTAAGGGGAGAAAACAGGAGCATGACTGGGCAAAGTAAAAGCTTAAGTGAGTACTAGCAAAATTATTTCAGGCAGTCCTATATCTAATCTGGGAGAATTACTCCTATTTTGGCCAGTGAAGTTAAGGATGAGTTAAGTGTAGCAGTTGTCCAGCTGAGGAATTGCCTTTAGAAGGGTAGATCAAGCCACTAACAGAGATCTGGTAGTTTACTGCTTATGTTTCTCTTTAGGCAGGAGTCCAGGGAGCTGGACAGCATACAGCATGGCTTGTATCCTCCTGCTTTTGCACAACATCTGGCCAAAGAAGGGATTAGGAAGTTTTTACTTGTTCACATAAACAAAAAAAGTAACCCCATTGAAATCAGTTTACTTTATGCTTTAAAACTCACAAGTGCTTAATCCGTTGTGTGTTCTAGAAATTACTGCAGCTTAACCCAACAACCACTTATGCCAAATCGACAAGATTATTTTTTAAGAAGAGTAAGAGTTCAAATTTTTTTAGGGTTTTGGGGTTGTTTTTGGTGTTTGTTTGTGTTTTCATTCGGAGATACAAGTTTTGGAGCCAGGAAACCTTGATCACTGCTCCTTAGTGGCTTTTCTGGAGAGACTTTTCCAAACAGAACAAAAATGTTGAGGCCAAGTTAGCATCAAAACATGCCAGTACTCAATGGGAGTTGGGAACCTCCAGAAAACAGCATCTAGAAAGATGTGTGTGAGAAAACTTGGTGAAGCTACTGCTTATGTTAACAAAGAAATTGTGTTATCAGAGGGCTAATGAGATGACAAAGAATCTTACAATGTTATTAGTTTCATAGGTAATTTAACAGAATAGGACAACCTGAAGTTGATAGATTTCACTGCAATCTATGCATAGGTGGACCTGCTGGGAGAAGGGGATGCAGACATGATGCAGTTCTGTTTCTGCAATAGTTTACCTGGTGATGCAGAATATTTTTGAAGCACAGAAGGGATTTTTCATAGTTGTTCTGTAGCTTCAGCTAGGTGCTGATCTTTATGTTGCTTTAAGCCTGGTTGGTTTGTGAAGTTAGCTGTCTGAAGCCTGAAATGTGCTCCTTCTAACAGGAATGCAGTTACTGGTGGATATTACTTTCCATGTTCAGCTGATAAGAAGCTTCATTTGAAAACCAGCATTAAACGTGGGTCAGACAATAGGATGTGTGTCCTGATCTTTTGGTTCTGTTTGTCTCAGCTGTCAAGAGAGATGGGAGAAACTGCTGGTTCTGCTGGTACCAAAGTTCATATTGAATATGGACTATGAGCCTGTTACTAAAAAGGCATAAACACTGACTATTGATGAAAATTCTTGTGTTACTAATCTGAGGCCCACTGTGACCTTGTATCATAGATCTATGAGTAAAGTATTAGCTAGCAAAATCATGGACATCTCATCACTGACATCTCAGTGACAGAACTTTGCTGTCTTAGTTTAGGAGGAAAAGTGAAATGGGCACCTGCTTGTTTCATTTTTGTGAATGAAAATCAATCCACGGAAGATGATCCCTTCTGTTACATAATGCTGCAATTCGGGATCTTACAAATGCTTAAGCAGGATTACCATTGCTCTCATGCCGTTCTTCTGCACAGAGTCATTGTGTCCAGCAGTAAGCACACGTCTAGAACAGTTACGTAAACGTATCAGGTTCCTTTGAGGAGACGGTGCAAACCAAAATACATTCTTTTCGTGTTGTTGGTGCTTTTTATAAAGTATATTCCCTCAATTCCCCAATTGTTTCATTAAATTGGTATTTCAGTGGCCACTTCCTGTTCTTTTATTGAAAAACACAGTGCTGGCTTTGAGATGATGAATAGTCAATCCCCTGAGCACTGCTTGAAATGACAGAGGTGATCTCTTCTTGCACCAAGTGGTCTGCAATTCTGATGAAGGCATTATTAGTCCTCTAAGGATTATACTCTTGCTGTGCTCCTCAGTTGAGTTGCCTTGTGTCAAACACTTGGCACACCACCCTGAAACCTAGATCACACATTCTAAGACCTATGCTACAAACATGGTTTTGGGAACTTGTTTAAAGGCTACAGTTCTTAAGGAGTTGTGGTCACTACTCCACAGTGCTGTTGTAATGACTCTTGACAGCAAACCTTTAGCGTGTTGCTTTTGCCAAACCTTGCATTACGTTTGAAAGCCTGGTTAAGGCTCCAGCTAATCTGCTTTGACTGCTGTGTTCAGGCTGGAATCTCAAAACTGCTAAGGCAATTTCAGAGTGAATTTTAATTGTTTTGTTTTTGTTTTGTTTTACTAGAGTGAGATTTTGGAATGACTTTGTAATCTTTGGAATTCTGCACTCCAGCATACAGCTTATATTTAGTTAGGGCATGTAAATAGTTACACTGATTTACCACACTAATTTAATTTACCCTACAGTTATTCCTCTTTCAGGAGGTTGATAGCTTCAAGCTAATCAGTGTTTTTCCACCAGCAGAGAATCTTTCAACAGGCAAGATTAGGAGCAAATTGCCCTGTACCGGGGGCTCTCTCCAGTTGCATTATATCTTCTCTGTTTTATAAACTTCTTCAGTAACTAAATGTCAGGGTTTGAGTAAGGTGAAAATGGTGTCAGACTGTCCTTAAAGGTGCATGGTGATAGGACAGTAAGCCACGGAGGCTGCAACATGGGAAATTCTGATCAGGTACAAGAGAGAAAAGGAAAACAAGTTCAGTTTTAATTTTAGGAATTCATTTTGACAAGTGTGTTGATCAGGACTTGGACTGTGATGATCTCCAGTGCCTTTTGGAGGCAATGGGGTTGCTTCATCTTCCACTGTCTTTTAAAAAGTCTGATAATAGTTGTGAAAACAGTTACTCCTAAGAAGCTGAAGTTTCTGGCAGAGACACTTGCCTGCGTTGGTTTTGATTGTCAGTGCTCAGGACCCAGTGTACATAAACCAAGTACATACTCAGAGTTTATGTGTGATTTATCTTTCAGTGGGAAGACAACCTGAAAAGTTGTGATAATCTCTGCTCTGAATGGAGTCACATTATTGACTGGATGCTGATGTTTTATGAACAGTGGTTGAGAAATGATACAGTTCAGATTTTCATAAAGCCATAATAACTTTTAATCTCTTAGCATTTACCTTTGAGTGTTCTTTTAGTACTTCTCTATCCATCAGCTAAATGGATCCATCAGCTAAATGGATCCATCAGCTAGACATTTTCCCTTTTAAGATTAGGCTGTTGAAGGAAAAAAACCATTTGATCATTGACCATTAGCAATGTATCTTTTTTCCTGCTAGGTCCTTCAGGCCTGATTTTGTCCTGGTTCGACAGCATTCATTCAGCATGGCAGAAAATGAAGACTTCCGTAACCTGATCATTGGGCTGCAGTACGCTGGCATCCCCAGCGTCAACTCCCTGGAGTCCATCTACAACTTCTGTGACAAACCATGGGTGGTAAGTCACACACCAACAAGCTCTCCTGGTGCAAAAGCAGTTGGTGACTTTTTCTTTGCTTGTTTAGGTCCCTTTCCTGAACACTGAAGCAGCAAACTGCAAAGGTACTTAGCAGAGCAGCGTAGGCAGTGTGGAGACAGAGAGAAAAAGTGTTTGTAGAACAAATAGTGAACTAAGTGAAGAAGCTAACAGCAAGCCTGCCCACTGCCAACATATGTACTGAAGTGAGGAGAGTGTTTATTCACAATTTGGGAAAAGCAAGCTGAGAATGTTTTTCATATTTGTGGTTTTGAACTTAATTCAAACAGACTTTGGCCAGTGTTTTCCGCATGCCTGAGAAACATTTGGGGCTATGCGTTAGCAAGGAAATCTGGAGCTATTAGTTTCCTCATTTAAAAGCTCTTTTCATAATCTTGTGCATATGAGGTTAGGAGTCAGTCTTTTCTGCTACACCTAGGGTAATGAGTACACTGGAGAGTCACTGATGTGTATCAGTTTTACTGCAGAAGCCAATTCAGCTTTTCATTACGTACTTTGTAATGGTGGAGGTAGAATTCAGTGATCTTGCTTCATAGAGAGTTAAACATTAGTAGCAACGAGGTAAAATGTAGTGCTGAGAAAGATGATGATGAATGGTGCAGTACTGTTCCTGTAATACATGTATTCAGTTGTCCAAGGGCTAATGAAACTTCAGAGAATACCATTTACAAAGGGACAAAGCCTCATCATTTTTTCCTCTGTTGTTGAGGTAAGAAAAGAACATCATTACAGTTGTCAGTACTTCTCATACCAAAGGGAACCTTTACTGTAATACTTCTTACTGCCTTGAAGATGGGTTTTTTTTCCACATTTATTATTAAAATCCCTCCAAAAAAATGTCAGCAGACTTTAATGTGTATTTGTTCCAGCTAATTTTATTATATGCTTGTGTTGCAGTAAACTACAGCGGGCATAAATATTTGATTGAATGTTTGTAACTTCTGAGAATACATACTGTACATGCCAAATCCCTGATTTTAATGCATCGCATTTTCTGTGCTGTGGGGCATTTCTTACTCCTTTGATTCATTGTATACAGTAAAGCTGGGTGGTGGAGCAATAACAGTAGAATTGATATGCAAGAAGGATGCAGTAAAAAGAAAATGAATAATTCATCCTTGTAATATTCCTGTGGTGGCATTGGAGTAATGGCTCTTTTTCCACCAAACTGGTAAAGATAGCTCTTTCTTACCACTGGTCTTGTTTCACATAAAATTTCTGTGCTGAGTTTTCACTCTTCTAACTGGGAATAAGTGGAAGTTATAGGAGTATTTACTGTAACAGGTGGAAGACCCAGCAAAAGCCAATATAAATTTACATGTGTGAAAGAATTAATTCATGCTCCTTATCTTTTTCTTGTTCCACATAATATACCTCACAAATAATGAAGTATTATTCATATAAGGTCTTATTTGAATTTAGAATTATAGTAATTTTAAAATAGGCTTGAATTATGGTAGAGCTTTTCTAAGTGTGTGAGGGTGCTGAGGCACTGGCACAGGGTGCCCAGAGAAGCTGTGGCTGCCCCATCCCTGGCAGTGTTCAAGGCC
>JAVHNF010090159.1:15592-26928 GCA_034783455.1 Micropsitta finschii
CCTGCCCATGGCAGGGGGGTTGGAACTGGATGATCTTAAGGTCCTTTCCAACCCTAACTATTCTGTGATTCTATGATAATGATAAGCACTTCAACACTGCAGAGATCACAGAATTGCTGTAGTTTTGTAGACCAAATGCATGTGACTGAAAAGAAAGAAAATTCTCATAGAATCCATTCCACTGGATTCCATCCAATTCCATGATAGTGGCTTTACCTAGCAGCATCTGCAGCTGGCTGCAAATCTGTTCTCTTGTTAGTGTGCCTTGGGAGGCTACATAGCAGTGACTGGTTTAGAAGGCTTTAAGGATCTGCTAGACACTAATTACACATTTACTCTGGTGAAGGCAATGGCACAATCTACAGCATAATAACAGGTCTGCAAAATCATTTGTGAGTAGTGACCAATTAGCTGCTGCCATGCTTGTGGAAAAGTCTGTATTTACCTTGAAATACTTGATGTAATCAAGGAGGAGATGTAGGGTAGTGTGTCAAGTTGTCATACCTGTACCAGCTGGGGAAGGGATGTCTGTCACTGCATGGATGGAAAGTTGGGTGCAGAGCAGGCTTGGCCTCATGGGATATAAACTCTGTTGGTCTAATGACAAACTGATACATCACTTCAGTAATGTGGGAAGGAAATGAAGGAAAAACACCAGGAACTGTTTTCTGATCAGAAACTGGCAGAGTGGAAATGAGACTCAAAAAATGGAGATACCTGTATGAATGTAGAGACAGCTGAAAGATCCTGATGTTTTTCACCTAGAGCCCCAGATGTGAACTCATCTTGCACTGAAACATCTTCAGAAGTTCACTGGGACTTTGTCTTCTTCATTGTGGCAGTTTATTGTTGTTAAGGGGTTTAATTGTAAGAGAAGTGCCATAGAACACTTTGTTATGACAGAATTTGTTTCCTTTCTTATCTGCGATCATTCTGAGGGAAGGCTGGTCATGGCTTTTCCCTTTGGTAAACTTGGTAGTGCTGGAGATGTCGCAGTTCTGTTTGTTTTTCTATGCTTTGGGAGAGGACAGCCAAATACATTTTTGCAAGTTTGTTGACATTTTCCTCTTTCGCTCCTCTTGCCAAGCTTACATCATTCTGTGCCTTAGCGTGTTGTAGTTTGCTCTGTTTCTTTTGCAGATGATTTTCCATTTAGCTATCTTCATCTTCCTACTCTTAATGAACGTTTCATTTCTCTGCTCTTACCTTTCTTTATGTTTTAGCTGCAGTCTGTTGCTTTCTGATGGCATTGAGTACTCTCCCCGACCTTGTTTTCTCTTCCTTCATGTGTTGCTGTTAGAACTTGCACTGTTGGGCTTTTTCCCCTTCAAGCTCTACTTAATAATCTTGAGCAACAGACTGAGACACTGGCACGGAACTTGTAGGCACTCTGCAGGGAGAAGTGTGTGAAAGAAATGAGCTCTGTTCATTCCAGCTTCCTGTTGACACAAATTATTGAAGCTCTGCTAATAGGCAGACACAGCCACACAGATGAGTTTCAATATTGTGTCAAAGGATCTTCTGGAGAATGAATAACAAATGGAACGAATGTGTGCAGGAAGAAAAGTCTTTGGAAAGCCTATTTACTGTAACTCTGTGAGACATCTCAAGGCTATTCCATGTCTCTTAGAGAAAGATATTAGAAATTTTTATTGCGCCATAAGAAAATTCTGTGCTTACTTCCAAAACTAAGATCTGTACAATAATATTGAACAACGGGGTAGAATTTGGCTGATTACTCACTTCTCTGTATGCCGGAGGAGATCTTTTTGAAGGTCAAGGCTAAAGAAAGCATATCTGCAATCTGGCTTCAGCTCAGATAGGGAAGACATTTAGAGACTTTCAGATTTAATGTCTGTTAACCTCAGAAATGTTAAAATGTTAAGACCTGTCTGTTAGTGGCTATAGTATTATGTATTTCATTAGACGAAACCTAGAGCCATCACTGAACTTCCTTGTGGTTTCAACCAATCCTGTGGGATTGCATCTCTTTATAGAGCCATATTAAGTTTGATCTGTTCTTAAAACTGAAAGGGAATATTCCAGACTCTCTTAATGATCCTGTGTATGTAAACTCACTTGAAATTCCTTGAAGAAAGTGGAGACCCTTGAGTAATGAATATACCTCAGTGTGATGTTTTGTTTTTTGTTCCATGCAAGTAATTCTTACAGCTCTATGTTCATCAATCTTGAACTATTAAATACTTTCTAGATAAACTAAATATATATATATTGCTTTGACCAGCATTTACTGCCGTGAGGCTAATTTAATGCAAAAGTCAACCCAGATTTTTGTATTGCCTTCTTGAATGCTGTAATAGGTTGTTGCCACTTTGCCCTGCTCTTCCCTGCACTAAAGAGCAGCACTGGGAGCTCTTGACATCTCTTACAGACTTTCAGTGCATTGAACTGTTCTAGTGGCAGAAAATTGCAACAGACTTTTAACCATTTCTGAGCTTTTACTGAAAGAAACTTTATTTAAATAAGGGCTGTAAGATTAATCTGAAAACCAGGAGTATAAAGCTGTCATTCGTATCCTTTGAATTATCTGCTGGTTCTGCTACAGAATTGAAATTCAGAACACCATTATCCTGCTGAAATGAGGGCAGGATCTCAGGACAGGAGACAGGAGCCTCCATGTATGTAAGAAGCCTGATTTGACTGAGTTTGAATTCTGTGAACAAAGTTGCAGATGCACGTGATTGCATCTATGTGCAATTGAAGACAAAGGAAAAAAAGTATTTTAGCAATATGAAAATGGGCTTTGCTTTTTACTTCAGTGGTTGAATACATAAATAATACTTTTTTCCTGAAGGATAACTTCCTACATACACATCTGAATACCTGCACAACAGGTAATGAACTACAAGACTCCTTAACAATGAATATGGAAGGGCTATATTTGTAAAAACACAGTTTGCATTAAAAGGTAGAGATTTCTTTGTGTACCATGAAGTCTCATTGAATTAAGTATTTTTATCAACCTTATTTTAGCTGGAAAGTCTCAGGATGTTGCTGTCTCTAAAAGAAATCCCACAAAGCAATAAAATCTTTCTGCTGTGGTGAGCCCCAAACCCTTTTGAGAAGTGCTCATGCACTTGCCCAAGTACTATTAAAATTATCAGGTGCAGAAATGTTTCCTTGTGCAAGACACTGAACTCCATGTTCCCATCATAATGGAATAAGCTGCACATTCTCATTGCTGCCAAGTGCACCCAAGAAGGAGCCCCTGTAGCTTTTATTTTGGTGACTCAGTTCCATAAACTATTTTTTTTTTCCCTCTCTGTAACTTCTCATTCTGAAATAAAAAGTTCCAGAAGGCCTCTTGGTCTCAGCCTCACGGTACTTAGTTTTGCAAGTTCATTTGGAACGAACATGTCTTGCCTGTCTTCTACCTTTTATGCTCATCGGCTGCTTTTCCTTCTTTTTAATCCCCATATCTTCTTTAAATCTCAGTTTCCTCACTTGTTTACGCATTTTGTCACTGCCTCGTTTCATTAGCCAAGGTGTTTCTCATTGCCAGGTGCCTTGCTACCCGACTTTGCAAGCCAAGAGGGACTGCTTTTGTGTGTCTGACTCTGACCCTCTTCTAGTTTTCTGTTCGTTTTGATTATTTTTTTTAAATCCAGCTTTTCTAACTGCTGTATTAAACTGTTTCCTCTCTCCCGGATGCACTCTGGTAGTCTGTAAACAAGAGTTCTGCATGCAGTGCTTCCAAGGGCATGAGGTTTTTATTTAAAGCTTTATTTTTTGAATCCTGTAGAAATTCCTAATGGTTTGTATATAGATGTAATTCTGATGGGAAATTATTCCAGCGGTTAATTACGGCAGTGATTGCTAATTGGAGAGATGTCAAACAAATGCCTTTGGGAATCCTGGGGAACACGGAGCAGGCAGCCCGAGCAGTTCTGGGAAGGGTCAGCACAACCCACACAGACTGAGTAGCCTTGTCTCAGTAGGTGCAAGCAAGCACCGCAGAGGGTAAGGAGGGAGCTGGAGGTAAAGTAGGTGAAGAAACATCAGCTGCAGTCAGGGGTGGAAGGAAGAGATGCTGCTAGTTTAACCAGCGTTGGTGAGTAAAGCAGCAGGATTTGACTAAAAGATGTAGTGGGGGAGAGCAGCTCAGCTAAGAGAGGCAGAGATCCTCACCGTGTTCTCATGTGAGGCTGGGCTGCACAAGGGATAGGGGATCAACTCGTCTGTGTTAGGAAACTACAACTTGAATTATGATACAGGGTCCATATAAGCTATCTTTCCTTTCACAGCCCAACTGTGTTGCCTTTGGCTTTGCATTGTAGTACTGGAAAACTACTGGAGGAACATCAAGTTCTTCTGTCAGTTCCCATCTTTTCTGGATTCTATTCATGTGCCCAAACTGATCTCTGTAGACAGTTTCATTGCTCAGTTGTATGGCAAACTTTGCATTGACTTTGAAAGTTTGAATGCTTTCATTAAGTTCTCAGTCAGCTCCTGCTGGCAGAAAGTAGTATGTAAGCTAGTCAGGAGTCCGTGCCCCTTGATCCTTGTATTGGGTATCAAAGAGCAAATCAAATGTGTATGTACTCAGCCTTCTGGGAAAGTATTTAATGTTTACTAAAGCATAGTAGAAGAAATGTAGGCCAGTGGCAACAAAGCGGCACATGAATAGCATAAGAATAGCAGCACAGATACTGTCCATGTATAGTCATTTAAAATAAAACGTATGAAAAACCCCACAAAGCCAAACACAAAACGTGTTTAAAACACAGGTGTGGAGAAAAGTCTCGGTGAAATTGGCTCCCACAGAGGACACGTGTCCAATGTACCCTCCTGGCCCCTTCCACACAACTGCTGAGTTTCTTCTCCCTCTGAAGGGTCTACAGTGTCTGTCTCTCAATCTGTTGTCCACAGAGGCTGAAAGGGAAAACCCAGTTGCTAAGGCCCCCATCCATGCTCATGTGTCATGATGTATGTATTCAGGCATAATTTCCTGTGGTGTGCAGTTCACGGAGGAATACTAGGAACCTCCACAGCATTTCCATGGAAAGCTGTCTTTCATCAGTTCTTAATCGTACAAGGGAATTATTTCAGTATACAGTAGAATGAAACTTTGACTCTGTCAGGAATAGCATAAGAACCCAATCTTTAAACTGTTTAGTGTCACCTGCTTTGAAGGAACACATGCTCAAAGCAAGCTTGCAGCCGTATTGAATACTGAGATCATATTAGCAACTTTTACTGTAGTAATTTCAGCCACAATCACTGGTACACATTTAATACGTTTGGTAAAAGGCAAATTTATATGCAGAAATCCAGAAGTAAACTGGTATTGCATGGACTGTCTTCACTCCTCAGATGTGCCCGCACCTTACAGCAGTCAAAGATAAGTTATATCTCAGCTAAAAGTGCTATTTTTATAATGACAAAGGGATTCAAAAAGTGTTCACCCATCAAAGTTGTACTGATCTTCAGTGCTAGAGAGTACCAGCTTCTCTGCTTTGGTGAACCAGACTATCCAGAGAATTTTATGATCATTATAGTTGTTACCATGAAGTATTAGATGGCCGGTTGGAGTTATTCCATTGTCAATAGAAGCAAGCCTTAACTCGTAAAGAGGACAGGTAATGAATACTCACAACAAAGGGAAATCTCAGACAAAAGGTTACACAGCTCAGTGGTACTTCCCTAATAGTGAACAACTGCAGACAAAGGTGAAGTAGTTCATTCCATGAAAATCTTATTTGACATACCAGGAAATTCCCCACGGGAATGGTCAATGATATGTATCCTTCACTCTGGCAAGAAAGATGAGAAGCTTGCTGGAATTAAAGGTAACCCAAAGCACCATCTGGAGTGCTTAATTTTAAATCTCATATCTAATTATCTTTGAGGAGAATGCTTGTGCAGTTTGTTCAGGAAAAACAGTATTTTGGGAATGACATACATGTACTTATGCACAATTTTAACTCATCTCAAGTGATAAGCAAAGTCACTGTTCAGATCTTCATGAAGTTAGCAAAGTGATTTCCATAACTGTGTGCTGTTTGGTTACAGTAGAGTCTATGCAGTCACACACAGAGTTCCATTCTTACTGTGATGAAACCCCATAAAGCTTTTATGTGAAATCAAAGGGAATAAGTGTCTTTTTGACTAAGTATTTCTTCTTATCTGTATCGTACTTTGTTGGAGAGGAGTAAAAGTATAGCTGGTGCCCTCCTGTTCTTTGATACAGGAACAGTCCGTAGGCCTAGATGTGGAAGCTTTTAATGCCTCGTAGAACAGAGAAGTGCTGACATTCCAAAGAATGACACAAAATCCTTTTTTCCTTTAAAAAAAGCCTATCTGAAAACCATAAATAGATGTGTCTAAGAATATCTCTCTTTGAGCTGAAAATAAGATACAAAATCTGGAACTAAGAAGTAAATTCAGCAAGTAAATATAAGAGTTAAAAGAACTTCTATCCATTTTGTTTTCTCTTAAGATGTTGAAAAGATTCCTGCTGGACTACTGAGCCCTATGAGTTTCTTTTTGTTAGGTAATTGTTAAATCTCCCTGGGGTTTTGGCATCCATATAAAGTATTTAAATATGGAGTGGCTCTACCAGTATTCTCTATTTCATGAACATCTCACATCTGAAAACATGTACCATTGGATTAGATAATAATTGAGTAATTTATACTCTAAAAAGATTATGCTTTTGCCCAGGGAAGAATTTTATAAACTCTAATGAACTGTAATCAAGGCAAAGCATTAATATGGTCTGTATGGTCTGGTTTGGTTTCTTTATGATTTAAAAAGTCTATGAAATATCAAGTCAATTTTGTTAGTGTGGTTTCCAGCAGCCCTCTAAACCCAGTTTGGATAGAAAAGCAGTCAACCTGTTCTTCTGTACTGCGCCTGTTTGGAAGCACTGTGTAGCCTCCAATCTGTCCAGGTGTACAGCAGGACTTCCACAAGTGGTCTGGTTGGGTGCCTTTGGGTTGCATTTATCAAATTGCTTTTTCTGGGGGGAGAAAAGCTTGACAAGAGATCCCTGAAACCGTAGCTGCAGAGGTGAAGCAGTGTCCCAGCAGGGGCAAAGGATAAACCTTGCTGTGTTATTCCTCTCTTCTTCATCAGGAAACTTAAACCTACTTTTCTTCTGTGCTCTTTAATAGCTTATTTACTAAGTGGGAATGTACTTTAGCATGATATACATGTACTCTCTGTGGTTGATATGATTTTATTTTAAGGAAACAAACATTTGCTAGTATTAATCTCAGTTATCTTGGCTCTCTTGCCTCTCGAGTGAGTACCACAAGACTTATAAGTAGCGGCAGTTTGGTTTGCTTGCTTTCAGTGAAGCTGGAAAAGAAAATAAGGAAAGAACCCCAGGAAATGCAATTATCTGACTTAATATTTTTTAAGATCTTTGCTTTAATATAGGCAAATAGATTTATTTTAGCATAACAATTGTTTGGCAAAATTTATGTACTCAGTGGACACTTAAAAATTTTTGAATTTGGATCTTGGATAAGAACAGAAATAAATAGTAAGTTGTCAGGATTCCTATTCACAAACCACCTTATTTTGGTAGCTGTGATAATATTTCCTTTGCTTGGGGTTAGTTTTGTACAGCACGCTATCCAGCTAGAATTTCTTAAGGCTTTGGTGAAAACTACTCATCATTAAGGTATTTTCCACTGGACTTCAAAATCTAAATGTGTGTTTTACCAACCCCGAGTAAACACCACAAAATTAAACAAATTCTCTGTGCCATCTGGAAATGCGATGCAAAGCTTTCATCATTTTCTTCCCTTTAGACAGTTTTTATTCTCCTTGCACTCTCAATTGCATTAGAGTAGGTATGTTATCTAACTAGCTGATTTACAGAGTTCCATTGTTCTTTGCTTTTTTCCTGTTTGTAAGCAGCAAACCCCACTATTCACACTGTTGTGCTAAGTTGTTTATGTCATGTTGGCATCATGACAATGAAACACATCATAGGCATGTACAAGCCAGAGCTTTGGAGGCTTGAAACAATAGTGGTCTTCTGACTGCCAAAGCTGTCTTTGCTCCCTAGAAACCTCGCTTGCCAAGCCTGGATCTCAAGAGTGATTTGGTTTTTGAACTGTTACAACAGGAGAGTCGATCTGTTCACTGAAGAGAAAGAACAGCCCCCAATTACATTACTCTTTAATAAAGAGCTCTTTGTCTTGTTGCGCTTAAATGCTGTCTTGCTTTCTGCATTAGATTATGATAGTCCAGCATATAGGTAGACTGAATATCTTGGAGAATAAAGACTGAAAGAAAACATTAATAGAAATGGCAATAGCATGTAGCTGTTTAAATTAGCAGCATCTTTGTTGGTTTTGGAAGAGTAACTATGGCTAGAGCCTAGGGAATCAAACTTCTCTGGTTTGTCCTTCACCTGACTTGTTCCATATGGCACAGCTACTTCTTTTCCCTTTGCAGAAGGGTGTTTTAGTGTCTGTGAAGTACCAAATATGACGAATTGTGTCTGATCTTTAGATTAAAGATGATAGAAAATGCAAAATTATAATGACTTTATTACCACAAAGTCAGCTTCAAACATGCAGGCAGGATATCTGAAAAGTGTATTCCAGTGTATTTCATTTTCTGCACATGGGAAAGCTTAACTCTTAGAGGTTTTTTTAACTGGGGAGCTGTTTATGAAGCTTGGAGGGTTTGAAAAGGTGTGCATGTGAGAAAGGAGAACAAGTGTTGAACATTTCTGTGAATATGCTGGGTTTATTGAACACAGAAGACAAGAAGCAAAATGCCAGTATGTTGTGGTTTAAGATGAGATCATTTTGATGAGGATGAGATCATTTTGGTTGAATGTGGTTTCTTTCCTAAGCTTTTTGTTCTGTTCTGCTTTATTTTACAGTTTGCCCAGCTGGTGTCTGTCTACAAAACTTTGGGTCCAGAGAAGTTCCCTTTAATTGAGCAAACCTTCTACCCAAATCACAAGGAAATGGTACGTGCAGCCACTAATACTGAATTTGCTTACTTTCTGTGTCGAACAGGAACTGTAAACACACAATTCATTTTCCCCACTTACTGTCTATTTTAAAAGCCATTTGGGCAGCTTTCAGAGGGATGAGCTGGGTGACCACTTGAACGCATTGTGGTGGTTAACTGGAAGATTTTCATATGTTAAGGTATTCATTTTCCAGCTAACAAACTTCAGATCTTAAAGAGCTTAAATACTTACGATGACATTGAAGAACTATTAATGTGCAAGAGTTACTTTTATGGTTTGTTTTCAATCTAGTCCTTCATTGTATGTCCAAAGTTGTTATCTTTGTAGATGATACACAGGGCTGTGTGCCTGTCAGTGTAGAACTCTGAACTCATCTGAAATCAGGGTGGTTATGATCTGTGGTCTTCATATACCTGAGTTGACACTGATTTCCAGTCCTTCACAGACATAAGTTCTTTCATAAAAATAACACTTAGGACCTTTCCTCATGACCTTATGCTGCAGACATTTTTGGTTTACTTTTCTTATGGTTTCTGGACAGAAAGTCTTTCCCGAGTATATTTTTCTAGAGGAAATACTTTCAGCACTGTGAGAAACTGGAGGGAGGCTGTTTGCTGATGATTGAATAGACTAGGAGAGAAGCATCAATTATTTTTAGACTATAATCCATTCAGCATATGTCACACAGCTGTGACTCAAGTACCAGTGCAAGGTCATGACAAATATGCTAGTTAGCTGTTTATATAAGGTCCTCAAGCTGTAATTGCTGTGTGTCTGCCTTGAGAATCTGGCTAGCACTTCGTTATCATAGGTGCCATCTAAGATAAGCCTCGGTGACAGCAGCTGACTAAGATTTCTTCTGAAGTCTCCTTCCTCCCACGACTGTCTCCTCTTCTGGTGGTAAACACAGTATGGTGCAGTTCCTCTGTGTTTTTTGATGTACTGCAAGAGTGTTGGGATGGCTCTTCATACTGCTTTCCCAGTTCTCTCTGGTTTCTTTGGACTGTTGGCTCACAGATGTTTCTACTTCTCCGTCACATATGACACTTCTGCAAAGAGCTTTCACCACAGTGGTGTACTCAGTAAATTTGCTACGCAGGAGTTTTGTAGAGCCAAATGAGAATGGTGCAAATGTGGAGCATCAGATCTGAATATTGCCCCAGACATCATCTCAGGGTTTTTTTTGTTGATGTCATGAAAATACACAGCTTTATAAAGTCTGTTTGGTTTTGGTTTGTTTGGTTTCGGGTTTTTCTATGCAAAGGAAGTGTTTTATGCCTTAGGGATTTACTCATAACAGGTGGAGAAGCAGAACCACATCTCATTTTGAAAGATGCTTTTTAAAATGGCAATAAGTTTTATACCTCTCTATTTTCCTAAGAATGGCCAAGGTTAAAGCTGGTGTATCATTTCCTGTGCATAATTTATTGTTTGTCATTCTTTTATCAGCTATTATTCAGGCTTCCCAGAGACATGGTCATAGCACCAAGCCTGTCACAGTTCAAGGAGTATGGGATGATGATCATAGTCATATGGTTTAGTTTTAGGTGGCCTTGCAAGGAGCAGGCAGTTGGACTCAATGATCCTTATGGGTCCTTTCCAGCATGAGATATGCAGTGGTTCTAGAATCTTACTGAAAAAGCAAGCCTTTTTAATGCAGTGCTAAATTGCAGTCCATTAAAAACAAAGAAAATATCCTATAATGTGGGAACGAGGACTAATGTGTTAGCTTTTAATTTTTGCATAGTGTCTACCCATGCAATTGCAATCTGCTGTCTGGAACAACTGAATTCAAGTTCAGTAGTAGACCACAAACAAGAAATACGTGCATGTGTTTATAAGGCTTATTTTGCTTAAGAGTATAACAACTATTTGGGTGGGTTTCCCCTCTTCTCCTTGTTCCTCTACATTGCTTATTAATGTCTGAACTGATAAGCTATTTGTCTTTTATTTGAACTCCTAAATGTTACTGTTCTCTACAGCTGAATATCTTTACCTACATATTTCTATGTAATGAATGTTAATCTGGAGAAAATGAATGCAGTTTGGTGTTGGTTGCTCCATACATGGTTTAGATGGGCTCTAGTAGCTGATTAGGGTGAAGCTCGTTCGTCTTTGCCTTCTAAAGAAATTATTTGGAACTTCATGGCTTGAAAAAACGATCAGGCAACATGGTACAAGCTAACATTTTATTCCAAGTTCTAGAATGGGCTGTAAGATGATCTGGATATCAAGAATCTTCTGGTTGATAAGGGTAGATTTAGATGTTAGAAAGTTCTTCCCTGTGAGGGTGCTGAGGCGCTGGCACAGGCTGCCCAGAGAAGCTGTGGCTGCCCCATCCCTGGCAGTGTTCAAGGCCAGGTTGGACACA
>JAVHNF010090165.1:0-13975 GCA_034783455.1 Micropsitta finschii
CCCCACCCTCCATGCCAGCTACACTCCAACAAGCTCTTACCTTTAGCCATAATTACCCCACAGTGACATCACTACTGGTATCTACATATTTGTGAGCTCCTGCTACACTGATGTGCTCCTGGAACACCATGATGATTTACAAACGTGCAGCTGTTAAACACTTTGCTTCTAGGCAAGGAGATAGGGAGATAGTTAAATCCTATTGAGCAGGTTTACAGTTTTCTAGGGTGAACTGGTGATGTGCGGTGAATGGCCTGTTGGCCATGCAAGTGGCCAGCACTGAGCCTGGTGCAGATGAAAACACCATGTGCAGAAAAGCTACAAGGAAATTTTCAGTCCACAGGACTGAAGCACTCTCCTGTGCAAGTGTTCCTGGGCACCCTCAAGCACCTACTGCTCTTTGGTACACTATTAACTTCAGTGCATGGCATGGCCTGGCCTGAAACTGCTATTTTCCTATGGGGAACTGGGATGAAAATTACTCATTCAGACCTTCCAGATCCATCTGCTGCTGCTGCTGCTGCTGGACACAGACTCTTTGGTCACCGTGAAGACCCTTGTCCTCTGCTGATTTCAGGTCATCAGGAGGCCAGCGCAGCTCCCCACTCTCCACGTCCCCGGACTCGGTTGGCTCCACTACAATTGATGGCAGTCTTTTGGACAGCTTGGGGTACTTCTCACGTGAGTCTGGGAAGGCCTGGTGAGACATTTGGAGGCACATCTGTCAAGCCTTGCCCAGGGTTGCATGTTCAGAGCAGAGTACCTGCTCCATCTTAGCATCCCTTCTGCATTTGACATGCACTCCCACATCTATTAAAACCCCCCTTCAAACTGGTGCAGGGCAACAGTCCTGCACGGGGAGGATTTCAAGAAAAGCTGAATCCAGCTTCTTGCTGTCCAAGTGTGGGCATGGAGGGGCTGTAGGTCTCAGCACACTCTCCTCTGCACATGCTGTCCCTTCCTGGGCAAAGAACCAACTTTGCTTTCCAGTGTGTCAGGCAGACGATTGCCTTGACTTGTGTGATCTGACACTCACAGTGAAAATGGAGACTTAGGTGACAAAATTCATTATGCTGCCAAATACTCATGTCTCAGTTCTGGTGGGTTTTTAGGACACAAAGGTTGTTGCCGTGTCATAGCTAAATGGCTGCTGCAGCCCTTCTAGCTGCTGGTTTTTTACTCTGAGATTAGATTCATGTTTTCTTGAAGTGACAGTTTATTAAGAAGACACCATTCTGCAGAGCTGTTTTCTGTAATGTGAAACACTGTATTTTATGATGCATTCATGCAAAACAGGTAGCCCCAGAGATCACCTTTACACAGAGGATGGTTCAAGCTACTGTTTTAATTTGTCACACTGAAGCTGCAGGTCAAACACTGTGCAGCAGTTAGAGCTTGAAGCTGAACTAGGTCTTTTTAGTGAAGGATAGTGTAGCACATAGAAGTGCTTTCTTGTTTTCAACATTGCTGGTTCATTTAAATCTCTCAGTACAAGAGAGTACTTTGTTTTGGATTGGGTTTTTTTCTGTTTTGGTTTGCTTTGGTTTTGTTTGTTTGGTTTTGGGTTGTTGGTTTTTTTTTTTAGGAAAAATCATTCCAGCTCCTTCAGGATGTTAACGTAAGACAAACACTGCTGTTGCTTCACTGAAACCTTATCTTCAGGCTTCTTCCATATACCTGCACTAATGGGCTGTAAATTTCTCCATGCTGGTGGAGTTTATCTTATTTTGTTTTGGTTTATTTCACTTAAAGTAAATTCCAGGCAATGCCTGGAATTTAACACTGGTTTGCTGTGTGCTGGTGGGAACTACCCCACACACCTTCAACACATTCACTATTGAATCAGGGTCTCTGGCTAGACTGAGTGCTGCTGGTTGTGTAAGCCAGTCTCAACACAGCTCCTGCTATGAGCACAGGCAGAAACACACAGATATTCTCTAACTACCATAAAGCTGAGCATATCCTGAAGAGCATTGCCAGGGACCCGAGGCTGTCATAACCCACTTGGAGGTGTTTGCTCCATGGCTTTTGCAGCCTTCCTTCATCCCAGTAGCTGCTCTCTCTAAGAGCTTAGGGTTTAGTTGTCTCACTTGGCATCAGACCTGGTATGGGGAGGAAAGACCTTAGGAAGGGCAGTTCTCTTCCTATGTGTCTGGGAAGCACTAAGCACATTTTTATCATTGCTGCTATGCCTGTATCTGACTTCTGAAGATGGGGAAGGACAGTAATTCTCATCCTCATACCCCCACTCCCTATGGTAGTGTTTCAAGGATTCATTACTCTTTGCAAATCTACACAAAGATAAAAAATGCTATGTGTTATTATCTGGGTTGAAAAATGAGACACAATTAAGAAGACATTTCTTTTGTGAGAAAGCCCTTCAGTGCAGCTGGACCAAGAGAATCACTGAAGGTAAACCTTTCTAATGTCTCCCCGAGCTGTACCTACAAGGGTTTAGCTTGTCCTGATCAAGCAATGCTGCTCACGCTACCTATCAGAAAAGTTCCCCCAAACTTCCCATTACACAGCCTCCTCCTGAGCTGTTTATAATTTGGAAAGACATTTCCATGGCAGCTGTCTTGACTGGGAGGAATTTTTAAGAAGCTGCTAATACACTCCTGCTATTTCCAAATGTCAGACAAGGTAAAATCTCCTTGGCCAGGACAGCTCCAGAGACACCTGTGAGCAGCAGAGAGCTCTTCTTCAGACCCATGGTAGAGCCTTATGCCTCGGTGGCAGAAAATAGCCATGAAATAGTGGGTAAATTGTCTTACTTCCTCCCAGGGCTGCATATGAGGTGCTACTCAGCCTGCTTGGGTGGTAAGAGGGCTGCGTGACAGCCACCCTGTCCCCAGGCCTGCTGGCAACCACTGGATGGGGGATCCAATGCAATGAAATGTCTGGTTTTTCATCCGCTTTCTGAAGCCTCAGGAAATGACACACACTGATCTAAAAATATGCTAACAGCAGATTATTAAGGCTGAAACAGAACTTAGGCAAGGCACCTGTGTGGCCTCAGCTTGGCTGTTTTTATTTGTGTCTTTCTCATATGGACTTTTCTCACACCAATCACATAATGTTTTTTTCCACCGGAGCCCAGTATTTATCACGTTCCTCCAGGAATGAGTCAGGACTGGCAGGAAGCAGAGCTGCCTGTCGGGCCTCGCTGTGTTTTGCTGCGGAAGCTGGAGTGTGTGACGAGTGGGCAGGAGACTGCAGGAAGAGAAGGACCGGTCTCCTGGCCAGAGTGCCTCGAAGTTGCTAGAAGAAACCTAGTTTTCCCACTGAGTCACTGACTTCGGGTTACCTCTCATTTCTGTTTGCTTTTTTGCCTCAGGTGGCCATCACTAACATGTGTATGGGACTGCCTTCTCCCAGAGGAGAAGGGTAAAGGAGCTGGGGGGAAAACCTCTAGAATATATGACCAGGGACACCATAGAACTTCCCTAAATACATAAATCAAGTTGGAGCTGGCAGAGTTTGGGCAATCTACACTAACACAGTAATGAAAACCTGGAACTAGGTAAAAAAGAGGAAAGAGAATATTGAAAATGTGAATGAGCAGCATCTATCTGGTGTGGTCAATGAGGCATGGGAAAGCTTATAGTACACTCGCTAACTGCATGCAGCCTTTCATTACACGCACAAGTGATCTGAAAGGAATTTGCAGAATTTCAGTTCTGACTTCCCTGGCTCCCAGGTGCTTGGTTTGAACCTGAAACAGGCTGCTCCTAGGGTGGTTTTCAGAGTCTGCTTGCAGTAATACACCTTATGCCAAGAGACAGCTCAGCTCCAGCAGGACACGTTTTTAGGCGGTTTGTCCCTGGCAGTGCCAATGAGAATCACAAGCACAGCCACAGCAAGGGAGCTGTCACAAGGGGTCTCAGGACATCGTGATGTCTCCTGCAGGAATCGGCTCCACAGGCGGGTCCGTGAGTGGGTGCGGGCGACTGCCTGGGAACTGAAAATGTTCTTGCACCTGCCAGCAAATGGCTCTGACCAGTGCTGCTGCTACGATGCCACAGCCATTTAAGTGCATTACACAATCATTTCAAATGGTCTCTTTTCTAGAAAGGGAGCTCCCTCTGAGCCTGAGGAAACTCAGCTCATCACAAAGGTGGCTATAGAAAAGCTGTGGTACAGTATTGACTGGACATCTCCATCACATGATGGTTGCTCAGATCTGAACTCTTGGTGATGGCCTCTTTGCCTGCATCTCCACAGAAGCCAGGCACTGCTGTCACCATGCCACTGAGACCTGGAACCTGACAAATACCTCCTGCTAGAACTCTTACCTTTTAAAAATAAACCCTAAGTAGGATCACACATGTATTTCAGGGCTTGTTCTTCTGGCAGCTGTGCTCTGCAATTCAGCATCTACATGTATGACAGTTATTGGTTGCATTAAATTGCTTTTGAAAAGAAACTCAGGATACTTTTCAGTTTTTGCTAAAGTTACCTGACTTGAAGGGCCTCCTTCTTCCTCAGGGCTCTGGCTGAGCGCAAATTCCTCCATCACCAGTTCCCGTGTGTTCATCACCTCTGTCATGCTGCAAATATTAAAGCAGAATGGGAAAACTCGGCTCTGAGCTTTGACCCCACAGTTAATTTAACAAAAATATTGACTTTTCATATTTATTAAAATAAATATGTTGCAGACTCTCCTTTCTTAACAGCCTACTATTTCCTTGCCCCCCCCAAGCCAACTGCTACTGGTGCATGCTGTGATGCAGAGCAATGCATCAAACCTAGCTACCCTCCAAAACAGCAGAGAGGACTGGCACAGTCTCAGAGTTGTCTGAATCCTCCAGTGTTATCAGAAAACAGTTTATTACTGATATATGAGCTCAGAAATGGCATTTGCTCATGAACAAGTTGTTCATGGAATTATCAGCCTTGAATTAAATTCTTATTCTGATTCTTTATAGCGTCTTCAATATTTGCTCTTCCCAAATGCCTCTTCCATTTAGTCATGAGCCAGCATCATTTCTTTTTAAACTGTTAATTCCAGACACACCAGCTGTATTGGTGTCTAAGGGCCAGATTTTCAGTAGTCTTTACTTGCCTGAGTGTTCAGAGAGGTGTTGAGTGGGATTTTCAAATGCATGAAGGAAGGTTTGGCACCTAAATCTCATTTAAATCAACGACTTAGGAACCTAAGCTGTTTACGTGCCCAGTAAGTATCCCCCTGTGCTGTTTGGCACCCAAAGCACTACAGCACTGGTCCTTGACCTCTCCTTGTTCTGCTGGGAAACCTGGAGCAGAAGGATGAAATCTTGCTGCAGGGAGCTCAGCCTAGCCCAGCCCATGACATTAGGATTTTCCTCACATTTGAGGTTTATAGATACATCATTCTACTGGAAAACTGAGGATGTTTGAAAACTTCATAGCGCATATTAAGCACGTAGGAGCAGACAGAGCCTGAATCACTCTATTTGACCTACAAACTGAAGGGGCCACCTTCATTTTGGATGGAAATATATCGACCCTGGGTGGGTTTCGCACCAGGCATTTCACTCTCCCTAGCTGGCATTGACTGGACTAGATGATCTTTTGAGGTCCCTTCCAACCCTTGGGATTCTGTGATTCTGTGATTCTGTGATTTGTCAGGTACAGCAGCTAATGGCTGCTGAAGCCCCCTGCAGCACACAGAGTGTAAGCATCATCAATTATACCACCCTGCCACCTGCCACAGCAAGCACCCCTTTAGGCACGACTAAATGCTGCCATTAATTCTGGTCCTGCTTCACACACAAAAGCCTTCCTATTAAAGGCTGCTCCTACTGGGAGATGCAAACTAAAACATTTTGTGGATAGATTGTTCCAGGCCTACATTACCAATTACCCACAAAACTAAATTTTACAATATCTGCAATTACTACAAAGCCCTTCACAATGACTTTAATTAGCTGTAGCACAGAGCAACATGATATCACAGAGACATTCACTCCCACAGCATCATACTTGAAAAAGGGCACAGCAGACCCAGGAGTCACTTGAGCTCATCTGTGAGCCAGGACCCAGCCCCATGGGCATCTACCAGCTTAGGGAACAGCCCTGAAGTGCCAGTCTTGGACCCAACCAACACTGAATTAGACAGCACATTTAATGGTACACATACATATACCAGCCTCTGGAACTCAGCAAGAATCTGAGCACCCTCCCACTTACACAGCCTGAATCCTCCCAGAGCCATGACAGAGTAGAAAAGGAACAGATTTTGTCTTCTAGGAAATGAGTTTTGAGCTCCCTACCCTTTCTTAGACCTGTACCCTTGCCAGGGACACCACATCAGAACAACACAAAATACATACTCAGTAAAATATATCTATTTTCTGGACACATGCTTTTAGTCTTGCAGCATCCAGCAGGCCATGGACACCATGGCACTGGACACCCATGGACGACAGCACTGAGGGAGTGGTGATCTGGAAATGGGAGACTCTTTCCCGGAGCTGTTCCTGCCACCCAAGACAGCACTTTAAAGGACACAGTCATGCCCCTGTATCCTTCCATGTCAAAAGGAATGCAGCACTCCTCCACTGCGTCCTCCTTCTGATCCCCCCCTTGATGCTCATGCAGTTCTTGCCCTTTTTCCCTGTCCTGGTCTCTCCCTCAGTCCTAGAGGGTCCCTTCTGCATCCTTCCTGCTGCCCCTCCAGCAATGCCCCTGCAGATGACCACGCTGGGCCTTAGCAGGACCCTGCTCTCTCACCCCAGCCATCTGGGAAGAGTTGGTCTGGAGGCTATCATACTGCCTGTGATCCGATCCGGCCATGAGCCTGGGGGAGCAAGGGCCCACTGCTCTGACCGTGTCCAAGATGAACATCTTTCTTTTTGGTTCCTTTTTGCAATACAGTGCCCAATCCCCAGCTGTCCTGGACTGCAGAGAAAAGGAAATGAGAAAGCATGTGTCTGGGTAGAAATAATCTTGGAGGCTTTGGGTGTGGAATGGAATTTATGAAGTCTTGGGCTTGGCTACCATGGAGAAGACATGTCCCACTGCTGTGTGTCCTGGGGGCGGGTCCCCCCCAGTCAGCAGCAGACTTCCGCAGTTTCCCACATCTGACTGGTTTATTTTAGCAGCCTTTCAATAAGTACCAAGTGTTTAAAACCCTTCTCTATCCTTGTTCCACAGGACATTAGAGATACACATTCACACATGCACTGTCAAATGTGCCATATGAGCTCAAAGAAGTTGTTAAGACCTCATGAAATTCTATTATTGAGCAATAATGGGCTCTGTGCTCCCCTAAGACCACATTATACCCTGCAGATTATTTCTAAATGACAAAGACAAATGATTCTGGCTAGGAAAATGGTGACAGTTCTTCCAGAGTTGCAGCAGATGCCTCACTGAATCAGCTCCCAAGCTGTTGAAGCCCAGGCCATTTCACAAAATGTGTGCAACTGAAGGCTTTGATTGAATAGGATAGCAGAAGTGATTGTACTTGATGTGTTTCAAAGAAGAACATGGACCCATGCAATTGGCAAAGGAATGAGGTTTTAACTGGAATAGATTAATTGTTCTCAGTCTCCACTTAGAAACAGTAAAGGAAAGCAGAAGAATCCATATTGGCTGTGAAAGCAGTGATGCTTCTAACAAGCTTAGCTAGGTATTAAACTCTAAAAATAACTAGATGTAAAATCGGGAATTCCACTGCAAATCTGTTCACCTGAAACTTTAAAATCACCTGTAGGACATCACTGAGTTGTTTATAAAGCCACAGAATCTGAAAAGGGCGCTTGGTGGCTGCTTAGGGGTTTTTTTAATTGTGATACAATTTATGTGCAGGAGAATTTTTTATTTTCCAGCCAGTTTTGATGGCAAAATATTGAGCCACTTTTGGTGCTGTTTTTATGTGAGACCTATTAACACACATAAGAAAAATGGCTGATAGAAGCAAATTATTTTAAGAACTATATGTCTTAAATTCGGTCTTGCATTCACTTTATGCATGGTAGATGCTGGTATCACCAATGACATACAGTAGCCATAGTGATGCGAAATAAGGAATAAATAGCATTTGCAAACAACAAATAAATTTTGTTCTGCTGGATGAGTCACCTACTCTGAACAGTGAATTCAGAGATGCATTTACTTCCCCTAGATTTAATGAAGCACAAAGATATCAATTAAGGGTGGAAAAAAAGATTTGTGCTTGCTTTTCTGTGAGAAAACTACTTTTAGAGAAAATCGTCTTAAATGCAACTGCTACAGTTGCAGGACCACACCATACTGATCTTTTGCAGAGGCATGGAGTGAACACACAGCTCACTTTCTGCTATTTGTGATGTCACTAACAAGGTCAGTGATGGAGCAATATAGGTTGACAAGTGCTAAACCATCTACCATGAGAAAGTGCTCAGAAACAATGCACACACTTTTATTTTAGGTTTTGAGCAGAGGGCAGAACTGACCTGTGAAATTCCTGGTGGCAAAACAGTATTTGAATGAAGACCAGCTTCAGGATTCAAGAACATGAAGTACTTACGTGGCTATAGAAAACAGGCAGGTTGCATGATGCAAGCAAAGATTTCGTTCAGAAGAGGGGCAAATCCACATTTTATGGGACTGGCTGAGTCATGGTTAGTGACAGCTATTACCTGAAGCAAGGATAAACCTGGAGGATGCTCAGACATGCACCAAACTAAGGCCTGATCCTGCTCTCACCTCACCAACCAGAACAGGCAGCAAAAGGGGGTACCCGGCCAGGGCATGAGGCTTCATGGGGGATAAGTGGCAAGTGGAGGGCAATGACAGAAGAGAGCATGTTACCTTTAATCACATTAACGGATGCCACTTCCAAAAACTGTCCTTGCTGCAGGCGTTCACGTTGCTGACAAAGTGTTGTGCAAACTCTGTCAAATCCTAAAAGTGCCTGAAAGAGATGTTACAAGAGTCAGAGCATGCAACCAAAGTGAGAATGCTGGCAGTGACCAGTGTGAAAGAGTACTACTGAAAACTTGCTGCAGAAACTCGTACTGTGAAGGTCTGTATCATTTTCTATGCCAGATGGGATGTGATCTCGCTAAGGATACAGCTGGTAGCATACCTTGTGAATTACAAAGGCAATTAATGTTCCAAAACCACCCAAATCTCTTAGCTGAAATACCTTGCAATCAGACTCTTTTTGTGATGCTAAACCTTATTCCTTAGTGTAAACTACATAAAAACTGCTGAAACTGGGACATTGAAATTCTCCCATACAGGAATTTTCATGATAGCTGGAAAATCAGAAAATAAAAATGCATACACTTATTTGGCTTAATGAGAAATGATTCAAAACAGCAAAGAAAGAGATTCTTGCTCAAGAAGCTACTGGGCAAGACACAAAGAAGATGAAATATTCTGAAAGAAGGATACCTTAGGATTACATTACCATGTTTCTTTCTGATGTCACAGAAGTGATTTTTGCAAAGGTCTACTTTAAACTGAAGGTAATACTTTGACCGGTATCAGGACAGGAATCCTTGTGAGCAGAGGTAAGGATTCCATCATTTTGAAGTGTGAATCACTTATTTCTGATGACTTCTCTATCAGGACGTCTTAGCTGCTAAGAGCTTAAGGAGTTACAGTGCTGAAATATAGTCAGTATCTTGGCCAAAGATGATTTTCTGAGAAATCTGTTTAGCCCTACAGCTTGCCAAATATATATTCATGCCAGCCACAGCTATTTCCTTGGACGGGAAAAAGGTGTTTTCAGTGAAGTGAATAGCACTAGTGTATATATTTTATATCCTCCAGTGTTTTGGATTCCAGCCCAAGTGATTTAACAAATCTACCTGCTCTGGAAGCCTCCCTACCAAGATTTATAACACTGGACCCACTGATTCTATTCAAAAACCATGACAGTGAAAAAATTGTGCATTGCATTCTGGAGTTTCTTCACAAGCCATAAGCCATGCCTACTGCGAATTAGGGAAGCAGGAAATCACATCTCCATCCCCAGGATCCAATTCAGAATGTTTAATTCTTGTCTGGCAATTTTCCTTCCTAACCAATGATCAAACCAACTTCAGAGAAAAATGTTTTGTACCTTAAAAATTCATGACTACACTCAGCGCTTGTCTCTTGATGGCAGCCAGAGAGCATCCAATATCATGCCATCTACACTGGGAAGATTCTTATCCCACTACCCATTAAAAAACCACTGCTATTAAACCTATGAAAATTCAGCACAAACTTGCCTACCTTCAATCTCTTCTTTAGAAAAGGCTGTGTTTAATAAGAACCATTATTGCACTAAGTTATCTGTCAGTGAGAGACAAAATGGTGTAAGAGCTAACAAGCCAGGCACCACATGGCCACTGGTTGGAATTCAAGCCAGGCCACTCGCTATTTAGAGGTATCTTCAGATAGCTGGCTAGCAGCATATAAGGATCCACACAGTACTGAATGAATTAAACCAACATCCACTGCTTTTCCAGTCTCAGCAGAGGACTTCTGGACTGAACTGACTCAAGACCAATCTCCTCTCCAGTGTTTTGGGCAACTCTGTCCTATGCCAAATGCAATGTTTGAGAGGAGATGTCAGCCCCTGGGAGTCAGCTACTTCAAAGCTGCAATAAAAAAATCTCATAGGGACTGCAGCGTGGAAGAAATCCCTTCTCCCAGCCCCACAGTCATATTTTAAAACAGAAAAGCTTCTTCCAAGTCAAGACTGTTGAAGAGTTCAGTGCTTCCAGTGTATAAACCTACCAGAAAGCATTTATTCTCTGAAGAGGAAATATTCGCTTTAGCTGCCTAATAGATGTGATTACCTTATTTGGCTGAAAGTAGAGGAAACACAAACTAATATCCTTCCTTCTATGATACTGCTTAATCTTCTAAGAGCCAGGCATGGCTGCTGAGACTATGCGACAAACCTTTACTGCAATGGAAACAGTCCGGAAATAACCCAAGTGAAACCTTTCTCTGTTTATCTCTTCTTGTCCCTTCTTATTTTTACTCTGCTGTACAGCTGCTTTGCTGATTAGTACAGCTTGGAGCCCATTTGCTCAATGCATCCTCTCCCAACCTACCCCACTTCTGTCCCCAGAATAACTTGCCCTCCTTTGCCTCAGCTTGATAACCATCTTCTTCCCTGACTTCAGGAGTACCAATACAGCTGTGCTGCTAATACCAGTGACCAAGAAGCCTCAAATATGAGACACCAGTGACTCTGTGCTTGGAGAGCCCTGCTACACCTCCCAGTAAAGAACAGCTGATTCAGGGACTATTCCAAAGAGCTGGTCATGTTCTGCCTCTTTAGGAGCCATAACAACCTTAGCAACTATGCAAAATGTGAGGAGATGCTACCAACAGAATGATAAGAGCTCGTTCCCCCAGTGAAACCAAGCAATGCTTCAGTGGTGGCCCCTTTGCCCAGATCAAGGGCCCCCAGCCTCCCACCCCACACAAACGGATGGATATCCACCTGTGCTGCTTGGCATGGGCCAAAAGCCCAGGCACCAAAAGATGCCTTCTCTCCCACTTTGGAAAGCATATGGAACACATTGTGTGTTTGGAATTTCTACACCACGAGGACACAGTCCTTCCTGGTGGGGTGGTCTCACCAGCCACAGGAGGACAACTAGAGCTAGGGAGAAGAAGCAAGATGTTGCCTGGCTTTGCCATGCAGGGAGAGGATTTCCACACCAGGCAAAGACTTTCCTTGGGATAAATTGACTGTGAATTGCAGAGTACGTATTTTTAAGGCAAGTGCGTTTCATCGGGCAAACAGAAATAGGAACAGGCCACAGACTGCAGCTCTGGCAGCCCACAGATTGGCCGCTTGATAAAGCAGCCCTGTGTTTGAGAGGTGCTGAGCCACAAATGCTTCCATGGGAGCAGCAGCACCTCCAGCATCTGGTCACTTTTATTTAGAGATGCCTCCTACTCTGAAAGGATCACCCCTCCTCCCCAGCTGCCCTAGTGATAGAGACAACTGGCAGAGTGAGACCTGACCACAGAGTGCTAGGGCTGCTGCGAGATTAGCAGGGGCTGTGAGACAGCCTCCTCCCCTCATGGACTTCCCATGTTATCTGTTCCCCCACTGAGCACTCATGGAACTATGACAGTAACAGCCTAACAAGACCACATTGAAGGTGCACCTTCTAACAACTCACTGCAGATAGGCAGCAGAAACTGGCCTTGGACTGGCCTTGAAAACTTGTGCAAATTTATCGTTTTTCTGGCACTGCAAAAATGGAAGCCCTCCCATTCTTATTTCAATGAGACAATCAAAGGGCTTTACCAGACCCATGTTTAAATTATGCTGGAGAGACATTCCCCCTGAGGCTTCACAGGCTCAGCCTTGTGTGGGGGGACTGTAAAGACCAAGCTCTGGGAGCTCACCCATGCAATCTCAGCGCACACGCAGTTCCCACTGATTTCAGATAGCGCCTCAAACAAACCAGGAGTTCAGCCCTGGGCGTCCGGTCCCCCCCTCTTTACCCCAGTAAAGCCTCTGGATAAATGCAAACTTTTCTTCATTCAAGGATTCTTTGTGTGTGCTGCAAAAAGAAACCCCTGCTATTGATTACAAGGAAAACTGGGACAGAGTATGCATAAGAATGGTGCTGGGCAAGAGAAACAATGGCCTACTGCTTGATTTTTGCTAAGTGGAAAATTTAGATGTGCCACATTAAACCCTGCTCAGCAATTCCAAATAAACAAACAGGTCCAAGGACTTCTTCCACCAAGAAGAAAGAATGCCTTATTTGGGCCATTCTGCTGGAGCAGATTGGGTTCAACTGGGGTGGATGAGTGGTCCATCCAGGACAGAGCTACAGTTGTTGTGGTGGATGAAGCTATGAAGGAGCTGCTTGCATGGTACCAGAAGGTGCACATCCCTGCAAGGAAATGTCGGCTGGCATTTTCTAGGGCCAGGTGCTTCTGTGAATCTAACTCTTCTATGTCTCAGTCTTATATTATTCAGTCTTAGGAGGTTGGAACTACAGCTTAGGCCCTGCAGTGCTGCAGGACACACAGGTGTCCTGGGCCATGCATAGGTAGGACCATGCCCAGTAGCTCAGCTCAAGGTGGGACACTAGCTTCAGCATCTTGGCACAACACAGAGTAAGTACTTACCTTAGTGACACCCTTCAGCCTCCAATTTCCATGACTGCCTACTGAGCTCAGCTTTTGGACACTGTAGATAGGAACTTGGACGGCTTCTTTGTTTCTCCTGGTTGCACATCTGTAATGGATGCACTTTATGAAGTGTTGTGGATTCCATGGGACTAGTGAAATGTAGATTACCGCATGGACCACAGAAGATAAATGTGCGTGTGTATGAACTGCTATTTAAACCTCCCATTTCTTTTTGGATGCAAATCTCTTCCCTAAGCAACTGAGAGAAGTGTGATATGTGTCAGAGTCTGGAGATTAGAGATCTGTTCTGTTCCCTCATCTCAGAAGCTCTTGTCTTCGGCCACCCACGCAGTACTTGAGTTCTGCTCTCCAAAGGCCAAAACTGACTTCCTCTCCTCGGCAGCATGTGCTCCATGCTCTCTCTCAGGAAGCAGTGAGATGAAATGATTCTCAATGTGGAGGAGCAGGCATTTCACCACGAGACACAGCATGTAGTTTGGGAGAGCAAAAAGGGGTAGGAGGCTGCTATTTCCAGATCGTGCTGCCTCTCAAGGCTAACTTTGCAGTAAGCTGCAGTTTTTACTGTTCCTGCTCCAAAGTAGCTCCTGGGGTAAATATCATCCTGGGGAATTTCTCAAACACTCATCTGCGAACTACCAACACTAGGAAACACAGGCTTGCAAAGGCCATGGTCCTGGCAGATCACTCTAACTCAGCCCCCTTGATGCCTCATGTTGCACAGAGAGGCACTGGGGAACTGTTGTTCTGACATTTCCAGCTCCTGAAGCACCATGACTACACACAAGCCTCAAATTCCAGTTTGTTGTAGCTGTCCGAGTTCCTACCAACCTGTTTGCAAAAAGGAGCTAGAAACTTCACTCATAAATGGTCAAAGAAG
>JAVHNF010090181.1:33081-43824 GCA_034783455.1 Micropsitta finschii
AAACATGGTTCCAGTGGTGTGTGGGTGCCCTCTTCAGGTAAACGTGGTCTATATTTTTCTATAGACTTTCAGCCATGCACAAAACAAAAACTACATGTAACAATCCCAGAAGCTCATGAGAAAAACAAGAGCAAAACCAATTCAGTTCAGAATTTTCTCCCAACAGTTACGTTTCTCATTTCATAAATTGCATTTGGTTCAACTCTGTTCACAAAACACCCTGCAAACACAGGAGGGTATTATGTTGATCACATACACTGCAATGCCACTAGGGAGATAAACAGACCATTTCTTATGTTACCTTAGAACTGGCTTATTTTCAACATTAAAAGGGAAACACATCTTTTCTAATATGTATCAACGAGTCTCACTTGTCCAGCATGAACAGTTTTCTTAGAGATCATTTTAAGCATTGTTTTGTATTTGCATTTATATTTGGAATAGTGTTTCATTTGCTTACTAATTAAATGTACAGGAAACAACTGTCCTGCACTGTTGGAAATACCAAACTTCAAAAATTTCCAGGTAACGTCTAGATAAAAACAAGACCTTTCAAGCTACAGGATTCATGTGTATGCTGTGTAGGAAACATGATGAAGAGCAACCAACACTAACAGATTGCCGGTTAGGTTATCGACTTCAGAAGCAAGACAGCTGGGTTCAAATCATGCTGTCCCTGACTCAGTACAAAGTTTTCAAGTATTTTCACTCTGGATCTCAGTGCTCTTCACTGCCAGAGGCATTGTCAGAACCAACAGCTCCCCCTGAAAAAGTGCCCTGCTGACACTCACCTGACAAACATCACTGCCATAAAATTGCTATAGAGCGCTCACACTCATCACCTGAACACTGTATGCCCTTCACCAAAATACTATTACAGTTAATATGTAGCTTCAACTCTCTGATGCCATTATATTTTCATGAGAAAATGACACTGACCCAGCATTCATCTGCCACAGAGTTTCTCTTCCTACTATAAAAGCTAGATGTGGAAGGAGAACACAGAACTGGGATGCAGCATTCAAGAATACAAACTGCTTCAGAAGGTTTAACTTTCAAACTCTCACATAACTTTCTTCCTAAAGACAAGATTTGAAAAACTGATTCCTGGTCACCTGGGCCACAAACATTCTGAAAAACATCAGTACACTGGTACTGTTGTACTTTCCAGTTCCTGCTTACAACTACTTTAAAACCTTATTTCCCCTAATGCAAAAAAGGTCCCTTAGTCTTTATGTGTGGTGTTCTCATTCTAAGGAATCTGAACGTATCTGTATAAGAAAAATGGCTAGACATGAAAGCAGCCTAACAGAAGCTTAAAATAGCAACTACATCATTTTCATCTAAAGAAATCACATCCATTTTTCTTAACTTTTGCAATTCTGGTGACATCAGGCCAAAACTGCATTTCATACAATCACAGAATGGCTAGGTTTGGAATGCTCCAGGAATAGAGCATCCACAACTTCTCTGGGCAACCAAAGATTCTTTTTCAGTTTCAAAACTCAGATATTATTACTTATATGTACACAATGTGTCACTTGATTTCTGAAATAGAGAAAAAGAAAATCATGCATACAAGCTTCATCACCAGATTCACACTTACCTGTCCCCACGCATACATATTGTTATGAGTCTGAGAAGGATTTACTTTCGAAAGCAGGAAACGAGCCTTTAAAAAACAAACCACAGGCAATAAATTAATCCTTTTCAAACAGAAGTTTTCTATATTTAAAAAAAAAAAAATTACGTGTATGAAATATGGAATTTCTGTTACTTGGAGATAAAAACATGGAAAGATACCTATTCAGAAGAACGAGTAGCACCTCTATAAATAAAGCCGCTCCCTGGCTTCAATAGCTATAATTCACAACTGCTAACAACTTTTCAATGCAGCAGAAAGTACGCTTTTGTCTTTTTCTAAGCACTAACAAAGTCAATGTGAATATCAGCAAGATATTACTTAACAAGTTAAAAAAAATAAATAAATAAATAAAATAACACAAAGAATAATTCTGGTATTGGCCCAGAGGCCTTGGCAACCACTCTCTGCTTTGTCCTACACATCTCGCACAAGGAATCTGAGAGTCCACGTCAGTATGGTAAAAATGGCAATAAGCATCAGGATTCACAAATTAGGTTAAAAGCTACTATGAGATATCTGGCTCTGTGAAAGCTTTAAAATTCAAAAGGTTCACTCACAACTTACATGTGTTTTAGCACAGAAATGAACATGTTCACTAAAAAAACAACAAAAAACAAACAACAAACAAACACACTCATGTTATTAACACATCACTTCCTAGATTATAATATATATTTTACCATACCTGGCTTCCTCCATGCTCTGTATCAATGTATCTGGGCATTGGAAATCTGGAATGGAGAATTTCTTGAGCATCGTCTATTGGAGCTTGTAGCAAGTGGTGAAAGTTTTCATATTCCGGCATATCTTGGTAACCTGATTTACGCCACTGAGCTATGGTCTGGGGAGAGGACAAGAAAGAAGTTTAGAACTGATTCACCAATCTTTTTTAGAGAATACATAAAGCTTTTCAGAGAAGGATGCACCATTGCTGGCCTCTTTTCTATCATTCACTCTTTTCTGCCCTATAGTATACAAGTTACTTTTTGAAAGCCAAGATGTGCAAGTAACATGCCACTAGATGTTTGGAGATTTTTTAACTAACAATTTGTGGTCCACCTTTCTTTCCTTTTTTGTAATCCTTCGTATGCTAAATATTTAGTTCATGAGGTCAAGGATACTATTTACAGTTCTGTAATATGACACTTAACAAATAAATGTTTGTACTGCTATTTATCTTTCAGGTCCTCTAGCACAGCCTCCCAGTCTTCCAGGATTCCAGCTGGCTGCTCAAGGTCAGCTCACTGATACAGGCTGTTACTAGGAAAGACCTGGACGGATTCTCAGCACATCCCTCCTTTGCTTACCAGCTGCTTTTAAGCTGAGGCTCTCATTCCTGGTTCCTGCCTGCACTACAGTGCTGCAATGCCTATACCCAGATGTGCCGCCCACTCACATGGACCCCCAGCCAGGGACTTGACTTCCTGGCTTAAATTGGGATCTGCCCCATTCCCATCGACTTGTCTAGTGATCTGAACTGGTGACTGAGCCTGGCTACTGCCCACAAACTGCTCTTCTTCCCTTGCTTGTGTATGGGGAGACTAGGTCCTCACCAGTGAAGCCTATGCCTGCCTTGCAATCATACTCATTTCCCTGCACCCCTTCCCCTCAGGGAGCAGCCCTCCCCTGCTTCTTCCTGACAGCATCTTACAAAAATAGACAAAACATTTTTCTACTTAAGAAGTTAAAGTTTAGTAACTATTTTAAAAAGTGCAGCTATGAGGACATGATCCAGAACAGCATTTCTCAAACTCTCAGCTGTGAACTATTTACAGTTGCAAAGCAGTAAAAAGCAGCAGCTTAATTCCTCCAGGGAAGCAGAGCACTAGCAAGTCACAAGCATTTACATCTCCAGTACTGGGGAATATCTATCTACCTAACTGCCAGAAGCAGTTTCACTCCTCCAGGACAGGGCAGATGAAGGATGACTGTAAAACTTGGGTGTTCTGACTCCCTGTCACTGAAGAATTCATTTAGAGGTCTACAACAAATGACTGAAAAGGGAAGGTGAAACACATGGTACAGGGAATAGCACTCTCAAAAGTTGAGAAAACATTGATCTAAACCAACTAGCCTGTGTATTGAAGCTAATTCATCTTAAACTCATCATAACAAACAGGAGCAAAACATCAAGTACTGTCAGGCATCCGTGCATAGGCATGTTACGTTACCAAACTACAAAAATGAACTAAGGGTCTGGTATCAGCTATGCAGATGAAAGGTCAAGCACTGGAGCATGTCAGAACTGTAGCTTGACCATCATAATGCAGCACTCCTAAAGAAAGAGTATTTATGTAAGAATCATAAAATCTTACCTCTCCATGATAAATAAGGATCTGGAAAAAGGTGTCCATGAGGAGAATGCGATCTGGTAAAATGCTGCTGCTGTCCAGAAGAACAGGCTAAGATTTAGAAATAAATAAGAAATTACCAACTGATGCAGAATTGAGCAATGAGATGGCATTACCAGCTTATCAGACACTGAATCTTAGGAACTTCTTCAATCACTGACTAAAGCTCCATATTTGGTTGTTGTCATGTTATACATCTGTAACCCACACAATCTCATTCTAAAGTTATCCAGCTTGATTCTAAGTACATAACTTCATGAAAGTAATAAAAAAACCCCACTATTTAAGAGCTGAAATCTCTTTATTATGCATTTTTCCAGTCCTTCAAGTACTTCCATATTTACCTCTACAATGTCATTAATTCAAATATTTCAGTGTCTAAAGATTCAGTAATTATCCAAGATTTGGTGGTTGTGGTTGTTTAGGTTTTTTTAGTCTTGTCCTTGCAGCTATTATTACTGTGCACATATATGCATCAACACTGGCGGATTATTCATGATTTATGAAATCAAACATAACACTTAAGGTTTTAATTCACCTCTTTAAGGTGAATTAATTGATTTTTAAGTGCAGTGACAGTATACTGGCACTTTATTATTTAATTGCATTGGTACCATATGATTTACTTGGATCGATCTTATTAGGGATACCAAAAATATTAAATACTCCAAGAATTTTTTAAAAAATAAATAAATATATATTATTCATTCTACATTGAGGTATGAAGCTCTTGATAAATCATCTCCTTTCCATCACTTGGCTGTTATTCATACATGAAAGAATGATCTTACACCTGTAAGCAGCACTTCACAAACCACCTCATTGTTTTAACTCCACTTTTAAACATCTTTTTTTATTCCATGAGATAGTCTTAAAAACAAACAAAAAAATCCTAACTATGAATTCCAACCTGCCAAAATCCTTGCCTTCTGTGTTTATTTTCACTGTCTTACCATTTCTTCACTCTCTCTTATATATCAGACAACTTTTGTTGTCTCCTATCTTACACTTCTTTCACAAGCTTCTTGGAAGATCATCTTTCTATTTTAGGTTATACAGAATGTGTTGTGATAAGGTCAGCTGGAAAGTTCTCTACCAAATATATCTGTATATATACATAAATATACACATGACAGTAACCACAGCAAAATTAAAAGCTCTGGATGAGGGCGCTATGATAGAGAGAATTTTGTATATCTAAAAAAGGAAAAAAAAAAAAAAAACACAAAAACAAAACCAAAAACAAACAAACTTATAACCTGTTATTATGTTATACTTAATGATACCTCTGGAGGTCCATTAAATGAGTAGGCATAGAGAATTGGCTGAACCATGATAAGTGACTGGGTTAAATCTTGACGCATAAAATGATGACGATAGTATGAGCTCTCATCTGGACTGTTATTAAAAACTTGTAAGAAAGGAGATCTTCTCAAGTGAAACATGAACTGCAAAACAAAAAAACACATTTGTTTGACCTTTCACAGATCAAAAGGAGAGTTGTACAAAGAGAGAAATATTTTTCACAAACTACACAAGACCAATGCCACAAAATTGAATTCTAAGTTCGTCAACATTTCTAACTTGCATATGCACCTCTGCCAGTTTTTCTATACTCTCATGAAAGTAAGAGAGGGAGATCAGAATGGATGAACCTACAAAGCAGCTTTAAATTAAGACTAAAGTTTACCTTTTCTTCTTCTGCAGTATTAACTCATAAATAGTTTGACTGAATATTGCTAACCCTTTCCTTTACTGGAAGTTCTACTGCTCCTGTTAGGGAGGCTGACAGAAAAACCAGAACAACCACAGCAAAGCTGAAATTCATTAGCAGAGTTGAAAAAGCAAATCCCTCCATTACTGAATCAGTATTTCGTCAACTCATAACACCTTGAGACAGATTGGAAGGCAACTAAAAACAGAAATATCATGGAAGTCTATGAAGAGTCCAAAAGCAATGTACCTGGAGCTATGAGAATGAAGGAATTTATCAAAATGGATTATTAGCAAAGAAACTATTCAAAGTTCAATTATTTTAAACTATTCAAAGAAACTATTAATCCCTATAGGCACACCTTCCTCCTACTCACCTGTGGGTAAAGTGAAAAGGTTTCTGAAAATCTGAATGAGCTTGGATCTTCCTTGTGATATTCTCCAAATTTCTGACACTGAAGTAAAAGAAAAATTTATCCCAATTAAGAAACAAACTTGCTTGGTCACGCCATTACTGTAAGTTTGTTTGGTTTTAAGACACATGATTTGAGGTGCTTACAGCTTTGTAAGCAAACAGAAACCTGCCAAAACCAGTGGTTTTGCTATGTCCTTTTCTTTCCTTGTGTATGAGGCTCTAATGGCTTACTATTTTTTTCCCCTCTCTAAAATTGCTAAGCAGAGTTAGATGATTAACTGGAGAGCACATTTAAAATTAAATTATTAATAATTACTTACAAGTAAGTAAAAAAAAAAACCCAACTTTTGAAAATAAAGAAATTCCACATGACTTTCTAGGTACTTCGACTTTTTTTCTCTAAAAATATTTCACCTACACTATTATTATAGGCAGCAAAAAGTAGAGAAAGCTTTAATTTCTGCTAATCTAAAACCAGAATTTCAATTGCTGGCAGTTACCAACTGCTGATGATTGAGGAAACATTAATAAACAAATCAAAATCAAATCTGTTCTTTTTCCAACTTAAAAAGAAAATCTTAGTTAACTCTGCATACCCACTTCAGGAAATGAAGCATTCAGTTCATTTTCTGTTTTGTTTTATTTTTTAAAGAAACAGTCACTGAATACCAGTCATTTAAGTACGACATGTCTGGAGACAAGAAACCAGTCTGACTCTTGTAATATAGTCCTTCTTACCAGTCGTATCAGTTGCCTGTCCAGCCACCTAAGCACATCAGGCCCCTCTTCTGTCTCTGCCCTATACACTGCCAATCTAGCCATGAGAATCGCAGCAGCTTCCTGGTCAAAAGATGCAGCAATGTTTTGGATTTGCGTCTGTGCATCTGCCCAGCTGCAAAAGTAAAATACACGTCTTTGCATCACAGTGAAAATAAAAGAAGAACCTCAAAATACCCCTTCAAAATTAAGGTAGAGAAAACAGTGTTACCAGTTTAACAAACACGCACTAGAACTTCAAAAATCTATAGAGTGTAAATGAGCAGCCTCTCAATCAACCATTCTTTAATTAGAAATACCCTTTATCCATAGAAATGTCATGCAACCAGTAAAATAAAATATAATGCCACTTACAAAACAGTTGTTGTATTTTTAAAAATATTTATTATGAAAGGTTACAGGAAACACTGTCCATGAAGCTAGCCACGTATTTCCACACCAATTGCTTTGTGCACCTTTGCTTGTTCTTTTTAATTTACAAGATGAACTATTAATCTGCCTTTTAGAAAAATCTTTTTGGCAACTGATAATGTAACTAATGTCAACAAGATATTCATATCAACAGTAAGAACAATGCTTTTTATGGTAAACTTAATTTTCCATTGTATTATCCAACTAATAATTTCCTTCATCTTAAATTAAATGTCACTGGACATTGAAAAATGCCTGCACAATATTAAACATCACTTTCTAAAATTGTGGAATAAATTAAATCAAGGAATCTTCAGGTAAAAAGTTATACATTGAAGAACAGGTATTTTCATATACTACAAACAAAACTGAATTCCACGCACAAAAAGAACATTAACCACAGCTAAGCTGAACATCATTAGTAAAGTAAGTGGAAAAAGTAAATCCCTCCATTGCTGAATCAATCTCTCTACAATTCTTAACACCCTCCCACACTGAAATGCAGCTAGCACTCCCAAGTTGAGCTACAAAGTGATCTTTGCCATTCCCTAAGTCTGACTATCTCCTCAATTTAGGCCATAAAATTTCACTCAAAGCTTCCTCTTCATCTAAAATCACTTGGGTTACTTGGGATGTTGTAAGGACTCTCACAACATTATAGAACCACTGCAACCTTTTGGAGAAGAAACAGCCCACAGAACATGAGAAGCAACTGACTCAAAGGTATAATCATGCTTTCACCACCTGTGGCACTGAACATCCCAGAATAATAGACTGGTAACAAAATCTAAAGATAAAAATGTAAATATATATATCCTGCTTTTTTGAAAATGATTCATATAAGTAAAACTTACTTTCTGGCAACTGTGGTCACTCTGATACGCCTCTGTCCACTGGAATGCTGGTATTGAGTCACAAACTGAATTGCACCACGTCCTCCTTGAGGAATAGGAGCATTGTGCTAAGTACAGGAGGAAAGAAATTAAATGGAGGGGTAACTCAAGATTTTACAGTATAATTCAAAAATGTATAAACAGATTACTAGAAAATGATAGAATTATTTGTAATGGGCAGCTTAAGTTATATAAAAGAATTGTCTGGTGCTTTTATTATGTTGAGTACCTTTACTAAACATGGCTAATAAACTTGGAGACAGCTATGGGATGTTAGGAGCAGTTGCTGCCTCCACCAGATACTCCTAAAGCAACCAGTCCTTCCACACACCCTTACAGAGACAATACATTCAAAGGGGCTGTGTTAAAATTGTTGATTTCATTACTGTATTTGAACATCACGAGATTCATCAGAACTACAGGGCAACAAAACTGATACTACTCTAAAATGTTCATTAATGAATCCCATCAAAAGTGCCATCAAAACATAAAGACTGGAATCCAGGTGTAAACTTTAATTTCAAAATTCTGCTTGGTAGAAATACAGGTTCATAGGCTGCTAACAAGGTAAGTAATCCCAGGAGAAGACAGTTGAAATCAACTATTACACACCATGACCAAACCAATTTTAGAACTACTAATAAAATTAGGCCAAAATAAACATGTAAACAGTAAGCTAAGCTAAGTTCAAGTTTTCAAAGTTTTGCATAGGTTATAAAGTATGTAATACAGCATACTAAAGATATAGAAACTACTGTCAGCTCAGTAGTTTCTATAGAAACTACTAATATATCTAAAGATATAGAAACTACTGTAGCTCAGTTCCTGAGCTTCGAATATCTGGGAGAAGGGGAAGAAACAGAAGAAAGTAGCACATTGCTTGTCATGTTTTTATCCTCTTTCCTAGGGAGACAGGAAACCTTGATGCATTTCAGTGCAGCAAATCTTTAGTTGCAAATACTCATCAATTAAAGCATAAGCTAAAATATAACACTATGGAGTAATTAACTTGTAATCAAAACATCAGAGAAATACTGAAAAGCACTTTTAAATATACAGATTACAGTGCTTTCATATGTTGCAACTGAAATAGATTTTAGTGACACTGAAAAGAAAAACTAGATTTTGATTATGAACTCTTATCTAAATTTTGAAGAGCTCTTTGGTTCTCATTATTATATTCAAGAAAATCAGCTCATCATTAAGCTGTTAGTATCCATCTCTGAATTGTGACAACACAAAATGGCAACATTGTTTGCATCCCTGCTACTGTGCTTGAGGGAATCACACAAAACTATAGCAGTCACATAAAGTAAAATTACCGTGTTTAGTAGGCAAGTAGACAAATATTTATTACCTGGTTGACCACCTCAAAGTACAGTGCAAGTGTTGTAGTAGGATTAAGCCCACAAATCTTCCACTGACAAGTACCTCCCGTTCCAATCTCCTGTAGACAGATTTTGTAATACTTTTACAAACCAGAAATATTACCTTATGATGCACACCACCTGACCATTTGTATTTGTTTACAACTACTCTCTAACAGGTTTCCTCCCTGATCACTCTGTCAGCTTCTCAAGCACTCTTGCAAAATAACTGCAGAGTTGGATGCAAGGGTAAGAAAAAAGGAGATGGTTGCAAAAGATTAAAACATTAGAAAGACAAGGAGATGGCATTAGAAAAATGGAAAAAGTAAATCGGAAACAGGAAAAAGTACTAGACTTTGCTTAAACAATCCCGAGAGAAGAGGTAAGAAGCACATGCAAGTGGAATAACTCTTCCAAGGCACACCAGTAAAACCTCAAAGCAGACAGCTTACATAATACATAGGGTGTAGTTACATAGTCTCTAGAAACTAACACGGTAACTATATACAGATAGTGATGTATTTTAAGTGACAATTCCTTTTTGCCATCCAAACAACATAAATACCCAGTGAAAACAATTAAAATAACCAGACAGTCAAAAGGGACTCAGTGAAACCAAACAAAACATTCAAGGAAAATTATACTGGCAATACTGTCACTGTGCTTCTATTCATTGTTACATGCACTATGGCTAGAAGAAGCAACCACTCAGTGGACAAATGGAAACAAGTAACAAGGGATCTGCAAGTCATAATACAACCTGAACCTGGTCTAATCCAAAATCTTAACCAAATAAAAAATTTAAAAAAATTAAAAATAAATAAATAAATAAAAATACAGCCCCTGCATGTATTTAATTTAGAACTGGTAAAAAGGGAACATCAGCTGTTTTATGGAAAAGTTTCAGTCTCTCCTCAAATACAGAAATCCTAAATCCTACTTTTCCATAGAAGAAAATGACCTCCATTTTTCAGCAAAGTTTACTTACATTTTCTGAGACACAAGGTCCTTTAGAGTTGAGAGAGACACAGGGTCCAATTGCTCCAGAAACCTTCACTTCTCTTGAAGTCTTTATATATAGAAGAAAAATATACATTAATACATCAGATTAAGAAGAATTCAATCTTATCATTAATGAAAACCACAGTGCATGTCAGACTCTTGATACCTT
>JAVHNF010090181.1:43924-54366 GCA_034783455.1 Micropsitta finschii
ACCACAGTGCATGTCAGACTCTTGATACCTTTAGGAAAGGCTGTACATGTAATAATGCTTGGTACATTTAGAGAAATTTTTCATGTGCTCACTTTCTATTCTTAATTATGTATGTTTGCTGTACCAATTAGTACATCTGAAATAACAACACAAACATAACAGCAGCTTTTCACCATGAGTTATTTACAAACCTGAGAGCCTAGAAAGCATAACGGATAATGTCTATTTTTTTAGCAAAGTAATTAAAATATTCACAAAATCATATTTAAACTGAAGACCTGTGGCATATGACTGTACATACCCCACAGTGAATTTATATTCTATCTCCTAAACATTTAGCTAAAAGCAAAATCCAGTTCTTTACACTCTTCCAATGTCATTTTCCTGATTGATTTGTACATCTGTCTAAGAATTGGAGGTCCCTTTTTTCATTTTCCAGAATCTTCCAACAAAATTCACAAGAACATATACATGAAAAAGAGTTCAATTATTTTCCTAATAGTAAAAACTTAAACAGAATTTTACTGATCAAGAAAATAGCCCTTCTTGAAAATATTCTTCTACAAGGCAGGACTGCAATATTTTGCAAGAAACATTATGCGAGACAGTACTTCAAACTACAGCACATTCAGCTCTAAGCTTCCCACAACACTGGAGGTGAAAATGAACACTGTTAAAGTGCTAGAGCGGATTCTGGTAAGGATGGCAAATGAAAGGAAAGCTATCCTGGACTACATAAAGAACCTGGACCAAAACCCAAGAAATTCTCAGTACTGATACCAAAATCTACGCACACAGCACTGAGAGACATTTAGTCTCCGTTTCAGCTGTCATTGGATGCAATGGTAAGAACGAATTAACATTATACCTAACTCACATTTACATAATCGTGGATCTGCAAAAAGCCAGCCAGGCAGCACAAGCCATGTCCAAGCCAATCCTAACACATCTGTTAAGCATACTCCTAAAAATTCCTTAAAGGGCAAAGAATCCACAGTTTATAGCCATCCTATTCCAGTGTTTAACTAACATGCTGCATTTTTGTATTCTTACCTTTATTTCTAATGTGCCACCAAATCCCATTTTAAATTGTCCTTGCATATCTTTTGTGAACACTCTCTGAAAGGTCTGTTTGAATAAAGATGTATTGAAAGAGTCTCCCATTACCATGTAGCCTCTAGATAACAACAAAACAAACAAAACCCTCGAGTTAAAATAGATTTCATATCACACAAACATTTAGCACATGGGATTTGTATTTCTACATTTTGTATAAAGACAATTCATATTTTTGCTGTCTTAAAATGGACTATCATTAATATTTTCCTACAATGTTAAGGATGAAAATTTTAATTGGGCTTCTTACCCTATCAGCACCTTAGGGTTATTGCTGTTATAATATATAACAACATCTTTCACTGAGAAAACACTATGCACCCCAAATGTCTCACAACCTTGTCATGCAAAGTCAGCTTACTTCTAATATTCAATACTCCTAACTCATTTCCACACCATTTTGTGTAGTTCACTCATTATTTCAGGCTTAAATCTAGGCTCAAGAAGCACAATTTATCTTTATGCTTAGCAATATTCTGTGGATGCAACTGCAACAGTTGCTGCTTATCATAAAACATACATTGCATTTAAGAAATAGTAGTGGAAGATATTTTTATTCATCCAAAAGTATTAATTAAATAATATTAATAAAATGTAATAGATCAAACATTACACCTGAAAGAAGTTACGCAAGTTTTCAGATGGATACTCAAAGATAGAAAAAAACAGACATGGGCAGAATCAGAAATTCCTCTCTTTATGCAGGATGCAACCAAATCAGAAACAGGAACAGCTGTAGGAGAAATAGACAAACTATACATTAAGGCTAGTTTTGCTGGAAGAGTTGAAACAGGGTAAGGTGAGTCACAAGTGCGAAACTACAGAATAAAATACAACCTGAGTTTGATGCAGAAAAGGAACAGGATTCAAATGTGCAGGTAAAGTCATAAACTTAAAGATTCTGAACGTGAAAACTCCCAAGCTAAGGTTATACACAGCTCTGAAAAGAGCAATCCAGTAGCATGGCCAAGCTGGCCTGAAACTCAGAAGTTTCATCACAACCTGTGGCTGCACCTCTCGTTCTTTGTATGCCCAGATACATAGCATGTGCTTAGGATCCTGTGTCACATGAAGACATTGACAGGCAACTAAGAAGGCCTTTTACCCACAGATATACCAGTTATTAAACCAATAAGCATATTTTACCTGCAACTGGTATTGACAAAGGTAACAGTAACAAGCAAGAAAAATGAGCTTGGCAAGAGAATCCAGACTGAATCCAGGCTGACCTAAAAATCAAATGGTATGTAAAGCAGGTGGCTATACTAATAAAGATGAAATATTATGAGTATGGGAAAGGCTTTCAGAAATAGAAAGAAAATACAGTCTTTGAAAAAAATACAGAGGAAGAACTGGCAGGATTTACAAAATTAATGAGGTACTAAACACACAAGCAAGATATAAAGCTATATCAGACTGCAGATCTGCATAACTGAACGGTAAAGGCACTATTCACAGTGACAGAAAATATGGGAGAGGTTTCACAAGAAAGACTAAAACTTTCTTTGAGCATATTAAAGTGAACTGATTGATGGCAAGACAAGCTGAAGGGAACACAAGACCATGTCTGAAATGTAGAATTAGACAGAGGTAGCAAAAAATTAGGAGCAACAGATGCACCTGATAATCATTTAAGACAGTAGCTAAACCCATGAGAAACAGTATACAGAAGGGCATAAACAAGACCGAGTAACACAGGGTTTTCTGAACAGCAAATAAAAAAGAAGATGACATCTCTTTATCTTTACTGAAAGCTGCAGCTTACATACATGCACACTGAAAAACAGCAACAGTGAATATATCCCCTGTTTAAAAGTTATCCATGTTATTTAAGCCTCAAACTGATCGTATTAAAACAACAAATCCCTTCTGATCAAACCCACAATTGTGGTGACAAATTTGCCAGAGGCTGAGAAATTCCAAAATTCCAATACAAATGCAGCCACCACAGTACATCAGAGTGGGTTTGGGGTTTGTTTCTTTTGTTTGTTTGGGGTTTTTGGGGGGTTTTTTTTGTTTTGTTTTTGTGTTTTGATGGTTTCTTTTGTTTTGTTTTGTTTTTTTTTTCTTTTTGTTTGTTTGTTTGTTTTTGGGGGGGTTTTTTTAAGCGTTTCCTGTTAAACAATAATAAAAAAAATAAAAAAAATTGAAAACTGCATCTCCATGTACAACTTAAAAATTGACAGGCACATACCCTGTGTAGTTGGGACAACACTTCATCTCCAGAAGACCAGTCTGATCCAACGCACATGCATATATGTCAATAACATGACCATTTGTTGCAGCCCGATTAGCCAGGGCTTCAAAATGCTAAAACCAAGATGAAAACTCAGTTCATAGAGATCTACAGTGTGAACAAGCCTCATCTTTATATAAAATCCTAACTCTCAAAATCTTTCAAAAACAACGTTATCAGACTTCAGTCATCAAGCTAAAAATACATTTTTTCCTGAAGTTAAAATTAAAACTGGAATTTTTAACACTTGTGGGTTTTTTTCTGACCAGCTGAGAACCTGACTCATACTAGACAGTCCAGTGGTTGCTATTTAAACTAGAAAATGGCACTGATTTTTGTTTTTAAACTTTGCATTAAGTATTATATCCAACACACAGAACTGAATATACCTTTCTAATCTCAAGTGCCTATAATGACAGGTGCCTATGACTGAGCTGACTGTCTAAGTTCTTAACTTAAGCTCATAACTTTAAGCTTATTATCAGTTAAGACAAATTCAACAGGTTTTGGATGCAGTTCACTTGCCCAAATGAAATGTACCTAAGTTTAAATGGGCTATGCCTAAACTCTACTGTCTAACCCTCCCCAAACAGATACAACTTTGAACAGATGTCTTAGAAGCAGACAGCCTCACTCTAAATATACCATTTAGTCACATAAATCTTTTCTGACTTAAACCAGAGAAACACTTCAAAGAACTTTACTGTAAGCTAGACAAACTCCTAACTCAATACACCGAAATTTCTGAAGCAACTCCTGAAGACATACATTCAGAGACAGGTAAACAAAGCCACACAATTCCCACCTCTTCAGACATTTGCTACTAGCAGTATTTTGCAATGCCAGACAATGAAAATGTTTATTTACTGGTAAGATGCCTACAAATGTCACCCATTACCATCTCTTACCTTCGTACCCTTTTTAACGTATTTAGCATTGTCTTTTTCAATGTCATGCCATGATCTTATAGGTAACTTCAGTTCATCCCCTACAACCATGCCAGGTCCTTGCGTAGCTGGTCCTCCAATGAACATCATTATACGTGCACCAGTATTGGGGAAAGTGCACTGAAGGAAATAAAAGACAAATAAAGCTATCAGATTTTGCTATAAATTCAACAAAAGAAACAGCTACTCAGGTATGTATCACATTGATAGGATTATTAAAATAACTGTACCTTTTCCCTCACAAAATTTAAATTGGCTGATAATTCAAAGTTCAGTTTTGCCTCATTAAAGTGATTCTTTCTTTGTAAGGTATGATATTCATCAGAATCGTCATATAAATCTAATAAGCATTAGTTATAAGGCTTTTACATATTGATTGTGGCAGCTTTTCTGCAACAAAATGATTTTTTTACATATCAGCATAACTGTAGTTAAATCTATTACCTCAAGGAGCCCTACAGCTATAGAAAGAGCCACTCCAGAAGAACGTAAGGGCCGTTTTCCTTGTGGAACAGGCCAAGGATCCCGTTGCAGTTCACCCAAAAGATCAGTAAGATTCATGTCAATTTTCTGCACTGGCTGCAAAAATCTGTAAACAGGTACATGAAATTAGTTCAGATTCAAACTGTTAAATAAAAATTTTATCAGTTGTTCCCTAGCAATATATTAGACATATATTAGCAATGTCTAATTCTGCATTCTAGTTTGAATTCAGAGCAATGTCTTCGTCTCTCCAAAATAATGCTGTTTGGTGTTACTACATGTTACTAAGCAAGCTCAGCTTAAGAACTTCAGCAAAGAGCTTGTAAGCCAAAAGCTTGCTGACTTAAAGACTTACTGCCACTATCCATAAAGAACAATGCATACTCAAATGAACACAGCAGATGATAATCTAGGAATCTTAAAAAGAAACTCAAGTTTTGCTACTTCAGTGAAAATCAGTGAAAATCGGAGATCAGAAGAAACATTAACTATATAAAGGATTCTTTGTGGTCTCTGCTTCAGGCTGTCTACAAATGCAGCTATTTACTGGAAGGCAGAGACTGCAAAACTGTCTTTTAGCATTTCATAGATTTCTTCTACGTCATAATGGAAAACCCAGGAGAATCAAACACCAACCTGCAATTTCCAAATGAGAGACAGAAGGGAAGGGGCAGGGAGAGGAGTGGAAGAGTAAGAAAAAGGGAAGGCAAAACTGGGTATCAACATAAGGAAGGAGCATTATAGCAGCCATGAACACTTTCCACCACACCAACCATCTATAATATGCCTATGTAACATTCTCTGAGATCATTTCTGAAGCATCATCCAAGATGACTTTACTATCACTCATTCTTTTCTTCCCAGTGCAAACTTTAGGAAAAAAACAGGCTATAACTATTATTCTCCCAGTAAATTTGTGTCTGATCAAAAGGTTCAACTGATTTGATTGTTTTCATTGTCATAGAACGTAAGTTTTCCAGTAAATCAGTGTAGCCAAAGTATGTTATTCAGATGTTTTAAGCACATTACCTGTTAGACGGTGGTGGTTGCTGCACTTGAGGACCCCGACCGACTTGTGAAATGGCTACTTTTGTAAGCCCTAGCATTTCCTGTAGTCAAATACATAAGATTTTATTATAAAATTTGCTTACAGACTACCTGAAGTTCTTCATCATCATCACCTTTACAATTTCATTTTGTTTGCTTTTATGCATTACCTGAAGCTGTTTTGCAGAGAGGTCCTTTGTTCCTCTGAAGACATAACTTTTGGAAATTCCTTCACAGCCAAGCTCATGAACTTGCACCATGCGGCCAAAGGTAATGAGACCTACTAATGCAGTTGGTGGCAGAAGACTAAGCGACATTTGCATGGATTCCTTCAGAGCTTGCAAGTCTTCATCTTCCATGCATGTGTCCACAACATAAAGAAATATCAAAGGCATCTGAGGACCACGCTTTATGAAAAACAAATATAATCACATGAAAAGCTATTTGCAAAAGTTTTCATTTCAACTATACCAGTAACGTCAATGTTCCATCTAACTTAGCTCCCTCTGAATCAGTATCGTAGGCAAAAGGGAAAAAAATCTCTACCATAATGAACTCTGTGCAAAAATGCAATGCTTACTACAGCAGAAAATAAAAAAAACTTTCAGGACATCAGGATGTGAAGCATGTGCAATTATATAAATTTCTTAACATACAATGAGCTTCTATTGCTCCAGGGGAATGTAATAGTCTTAAAGCTGTTCATAGCTACAGAATACTCCAACGTGACGACACTCCATAGTGTTTCACCACATAATTTTACTCAAGAGATAATCGGTTCTTTTTATTCTTTCTAAACTAATTTTGCTGTACTATGAGCAGATATCCCCCTTATTTTGTGTTACAAGAGTTGGCAAATAGTTGAGATTCTGTTCGGTGTTCACTCTTCATAACCTGAACGCCTCACTGAAGTCTTACAAATTTTAATCCTCAAAAATGGAATTTAGAGTTTACAAATTTGCAATTGCAAATGTTTGCAATTTTTGGATTTAGGGTCATTTTTTATTTCAAGTAACCATAAAAAGAATGTTAAAATTCAAATACCTGAATTGAATATGTAGTAGTCCTTTCCTCTAAACCAGCTAGCTCTAAAACTAATTCATAATCATTCAAACACAAACTTAGAGTCAAATTATTAACGAGAGATTAATCAACAGTGAGACAAATTTAAACTGAAATTCAAATGCATTTGAGCAAGAAACAGCAGTAAGCAGACCACTGGCACAAACACAGATGAAACTCCTGGTAAAGAAACAGACCTAACAGAAAGATTGCAAGAGAGAAGAGATCTCTCTTCTTACAGTGTTTTGTTTTAAAACAGCCTTATTAGTTATCCTTACATTCTTATAAAGTGTTGTGTTTTCCATTTCCATTTGGTGACACAAATGTTCGATGTGCTAATAAACACATACTGCATTTTAAGGGCACTCACAGCCCTTAAAATGCAGTGAAGAAATGAAATTAATTCTTTTGTATATGCAAGGCTATAGATGTTAAAGATCTTACTTAATTATTTTACCTGTACTACATATTCAATGCTGGAGAACTGAGGCAAAAGTTCAGCTGGCTGATTCATTTCAGATATGCCAGCATAGGTAGGAGGAAACTGCAAATAAAACCACAGAAATTAAGTATAAATAAAAGATTACAACTTCTACAACACCATACATACAGACTACTTTTCTTTGTAACAGATGTTCACTACTGCTGTCAGGAAAAAGCCTCCATGCAATATCTGAAGATACAGCTGCACACTCATGCTCTTGCTGCCGATTTCAGTTTGCAACTATAATTTGAAAAATGAGAATTCTCATTTTTACCTTATGAAGAACATTTTCCATATGCTGAATGTTGCATTTTCTTACCTGATTTCTCTGATAACAGAAGTTGCAAGCCCAGAGTTTTGCTCGATAATCCACTTGGCTGTAAAATATAATAAGAAAAGATTACATAGTATGAACAATTTGTTTTCCTCCACTGTCCCCAAAAAACATTTATTTTTATTTTTCAAAAGCACGGTGACTTTGAAAAAAGCCTTCTCCTAATATAATTTTTCCTCTAAACAGTCATATTAAGAATTCAAAATAAGTGTAGTCTTACACATCATGCAAATCAATGTCGTTAGAGAGGAAGAATGGTATTCAAGAAAACAAGCAAGTACAAAATTTAAGAACAGAGTCTCAGCACCTTTATTAAAGACTTTCTGCATGACCTTCGGCAAATCATTTTAACTCACACTACTTCTGCATTTTTCTCCTTTCCCAGCCTGTATCTGTTAGCTGTCAGAATTGGGACTATCCCAAACAGGCATTATGCCCTAAAAAAAAAAAAACAAAAAAAACAGCTTCCAACTGAAGAGCTCTCTCTAGTGAAAATGAGATTTTTTTTGTTTTCAATTGATGACCCTACCTCCTTTTATCTACACTTGTACGGCTATTCAGATAGTTAAATGTTAAAAATTGTATCTTCATGCCAGAGATATCTCACAGAGTCCTACTCACATCCTGAAGGCAAGTAAGTTACATGTTTTCAGTGTACACTTCTTGCTGCCACATCCTCTCCTGTCTACAAGGGCAAAAGCGTTTAAAGTATTGTTAAACCTTTGGATAAATCCCAGCATGCTGTGAACACAACACAGCTCTATTGAGATCAAATGATCTATACGGATTTCAGAAGCTACAGACTATCTAGCCTGAAACAATGTGTCACACACACTTCAAAAGTTCCCCCCAAACTGAGTCTTCAAAAGGTCCCCCCCAAATTGAGTCTGTAATCACACCTTGTTAAATAAATAAATAAATATCCAGTCATGACTTGCGTACATGACACAGTAAAAATGTAGAGGCACTTTTTACTGCAATGCCAGGGATCTGACTGATCCTTCACAGCTTTGTCTTTCCATTATTTTTCTTTCAGCCCTCAATAAAAGATAATGCTTCTGAAGAAGTTAGCTTCCACAAGGTCTGATTTCCATTATAATCAGCCACTGTGTCTGTTTAATACTGAAACATAACTTTACATCTGCTTTGAAACTGTCTTTTTCTTTCAGGCTGCCACAAGTCACTCATAAAATCAAGTTTGTTCTACTGGATCTTTTACGCCATGTCTAATCTCTCATTATCACTCTACTTTTCCCATGCCTATCAAACTCCACCTTAAAAAGTGATCTGTTTCTTTTCCATATTTCTGTGATTGGAATGACATATGAAACACTTCCTCTGCTTCCAAACGAAACTTATTGTCCTGGGTTCAGCCGCACCAGCCACCAAGAAGAAGAGAAAACGACTGCTACTGCTGAACCCAGGATACTTATCCATGACCAGGCCACAATAACTAGTGCTTGTGCTACTATCACCCCTCAGCTTAAAAACCTTTTCACCCTCTCTCACGCCTACTTCTAATATATCTATCCATTACACCTTTCCACTTCTGTTTGGCAAACTAAACCAGCTAACCTGCTTTGGTCCACAAATGATCTAAGGACAGTAAAAGAGTTTATTTCACTTGGAAATTCAACTGCATCAGGGGCTAGTAGTTAAAAAGACACAGCATAGTAATTTTTTTATCCAAGTAATTTTCTAGAGGCAAAATGCAGAAGTACACTAACTCACAGGATGCTTCTGCAAAATAACATACCTCATCATTAATTAAATTTAATACGTTGAAAAGACTAGTTAAGTGAAAACATTTTAAGGATGTAAATTACGTATGCAAATGCACATGCAGAAACTTTTAAGATCTATAAGTCTGATCTGTACACTCATGTGAGGAATGCCTGAATACACCAGATCTTTGGCATAATTTAACTGGCACTACCCTAAAGATTGTTTGTAAGGTAAAATATTGGCATAACATATGTATTAGATTTACCATAAGGGATTCAAAACAGCTCGACACGTAGTCCTACTGCACAAAACTGGCTCATATTGAATAGGAGGCAAGTCTGGCCGTTCCTTCAATGGCGTGAAGAGGGCAGCCACCGGGACTACCATTCTTGTGGCTTCAAGACGACTTGAAGGCCAAACATTCCAGCTGAATCTAACTCCATCTCTGTCCTCATTCTGCTGGATAAATTCCAGGAACGTTGTCATGGCTAAATTTTCTGTTTAACACTAAAATAAAAAGATAACCATTAGCAGAACGTTGAAATGCAAACATTTTTAACCACTGAATGCACTTAATGACAGTCACACATTCAAATACAGTAACTGAGTTACAATCAATAAACAGAGTAGCACTTAAGTACTAACAGCAATGCACAGAATTCCAAGGTAAAACAAAAGAGAATGAGGACTCCTAGAATGCAGAAAACTCCTCAAAATAAGAACTATTTCATGTCGCAAGTTAAATACATAGCATTAAATAGTCCATCTTCTGATCATTTCCTGACTTAAGCAACAAACTCGGGCAAGGAATATTGGAACTAAAGCAATAATTCTCTGGTGAGTGTAGAGATCATGCAGCACACACTATAAAAAAAGATTTGCTTACAACAAACAAAATACACACTGCTTTAAGGACTTTCACTAGTGTGTTTATTCATTCTGTTCATTGTTCAAGAATCATTCATTCTTGCAAACTGTTTAATCCTCTAATTTCTTTTAAGAATCAAA
>JAVHNF010090188.1:8772-20733 GCA_034783455.1 Micropsitta finschii
GCTGTCCTAATTGCCTCCCTACATCCTCTAACAACTGTCCTATATTCCTCCCAAGTGGCTAGCCCCTCCTTCCATGATCCACAGACTCTCTTTTTCCACATGAGTTTGCCCAGCAGTTCCTTGTTTAACCGTGATGGTCTCCTGGCTCCCTTCTTTCTATTCGTTGGGAAAGATTTCCAAGTGTTCTTGCAGAAACTGAAAAACTTCACCTTTCATTAAATCTATGATCAATCAGTGTCTTCTCTGAAAGTATCTGTTGAAGGAAGTATTTCAGGAAAGAGAAAATATGTGGTACAATACCACTACGTTTTCCTCCTCAATATTAACTTCTCTTCATGTTGTTCTCTCATTCAGTTAGGAAGTTTTAAGTTCCTGCAGTGAGAAATGTCCATGACTAGAAGCGTTCCCTCTATTTTTTATGTTTCCCTCAGCATGATTTTTTGTCCTTTATATCCTAGTTTCAGACTTGTTATTTCTCCTTTTCTTTCTCTCCCACATATTAAAGAATTAAAAAAGGAGGGGTAGCAGCTTAATTCCTGAGAGTAGAGATTTCAAGAGTGCATTTGGTTCCTATAGTGCAGAGTACTTTCCTCTCCAGTTAAAAGGAATAATGAATGAAAGTGTTTTAAACACAAGATCAGTCACCAAATGATTCAATTTTACCTATGCTATTGTGTTTTAAAATTCTCGTACAGCACTAGATCTAATGGAGATTCTCGTCTGAATGACTAGGAACTGAGTCTTAAAATGCTGAAGTTTAAAAATAAAAAGTGCAAACTAAGGCATGGTTTGTAGATTTTCTGCTTCTTTTTCAAGATAGCTATTTAAGAAAAAAGAGAAGGAAACTTCGCTACCACATAATAAATCTTTCTGTATCTATAACATAATTTTAGCATCTAATATACAAACAGGCATTAAAATATTACATTACTCAGGTCAAGTTCAACAATTAATCAAAATAAATGTGTTATCTTTGTGGACTTTAAGCAACACAAATATATATATTCTTTTTCCTATGCAACAGAGCAAATGCCAGGTCATGTGTGGGTATAAACCAAGGCAAGCTGGATGAACTATGCGTATCTTCAGAAAAAAGATTAAAAGTTTAACAGTGTAATTAAAAAAAAATCTATTAATTCCTTTCATACATAAGGAAGTAGTTACAACAGTGGGTTTATACCAAAGATACTATATATCAGCACCAAAAAAATTTAAGGTTACAAGATCTAAGGTTGCTCAACAAAGAAGCATTTTAAGAAAAATGCATAGCTACATAATGATTTTAAAATTAATGATCAGTTTTTCCTGCCTTTTCAAAGTGGATAGGTAGTCTTTCATGAGTTTCATCCACATCAGAAAGCAGCTTCTATCACCTTTGTTTTCTAAAAGCAAGTTTTTGATCATGCTTGCAGTCCCATCAAAGTCCCACCACTTCTGCAGCTCATAATCTATGACTGAAAAGGTGTGATTGTACCTTTTTTCCCCCCTCCAACCTTCATGAGAAAATACATATCAGCTCACTAGAGTATGCTCTTTGGTTTTGTTTCTGTCATTCCCAGCTGTCGCAGGTTTCATGGGTGAAGATGTGTTAAGAACATTTGTAAATAAGTACAGATTACAACAAGTTTTGGCAGATTTACTGTCATTCATGTACATTCCTTGTTTTGGTGATTGCTGTTGTGTTTTGATTTTCTTTTTTAATGAGGAAGTAAGAAATATGTTGGATGTGTGCACACCTGCTACACACCACAGGCATGTGTGGGACAGTTAGCATCTGTGGAAATGCCTTCCTGCCATGGGAGTAACAAGCAGAATTTCCAGTTTTAGGCTGACTACTGAAAAACTTGAATTAGGTCTGACTAAGGAGCCTTTCCTCTTGGGGAGTAGAAGCTCAAAGAAAGGAACCACCAGAGGGAATAAGCCTCATTCCAAAGATCTAATCATCCTGTTTCTGGAGATTTCAGCTTGTTTGTCAAAAGCAAACATGGACATATAGGCGATTTATAATAAAGGGGCAATTATTAGCAATTGATTGGATTATATTTACTTCTTGATTTAAAAAAAAAAAAAAGGTGACAAAATAATGGTTTTAAGAAAGCTTTTTTTTTTTTCTAAATCATTTCCAGAAACCTCAATATTAAAATCAAAATCTGCTAGTTCAAATGTGCTCAAAGTCTCTATTTGGAAGCATCTAACTGTTGCTAGTTCACAAGACCATGTTTTGTCAAAGCAATGTACAGTAGTTAACTCACTGCTAGCCCCAGTTTCTGGAATGGAAACACAAGAAAATATTCATAAATAAATTACCCTTAACCTTCATTAAGCATTTAGTAAATTAAGTCTCAGGTTCATAGGGGTATTTAAAGACAGAACTTATACTTGGCCAGTTCTCTGAGGGAAATGGGAGTTATGGGTCTATCGAGAAGTTCTGGATCTGGGCCTAGATGGAAAAAGCTTAGCTTAATTTCCCTGAGAGCTCTGCTTTTCTCTATCCCATACCAATTACAAGATTATATTTTTAGTGATCATATGTAGAAATTTGGCACCATGCCATCATTTATTACTGAAGTTTAGCACTGACCAGTGAAAGTAAATGCAAGTCATGTTGACGTTGGGACTATGTTTATAGAGTGTAAAATTAAATTTCAAATTCTGGTTTGGTTTTGCTCAGGCTTGATCATACAAGGTGCTTGGCTGGTCATAGGAGAATTTGCTTCCTCAGAATCTTCCAGATCACTGTAAATCTAATGCCCATTAAAATGGGATACAGCCAGGAATATAAAAAATACAAATGGAAGTTATGAAAGTGAAATAGGTGTCAAGTTTATTTCTTTTTGATAACGATGCTAATGAAATTTAGTTGTGGTTAACAAAAACTAGGGGATATTTTCTTATCATTTCAGAATCTTCAGCAACAGATAGCCTGACCCACAGTATTTAACTCTAGCTGGCGAAACAGAATCAGTGTCTTGACCCCAGTAATACAAGGATGACTGAAAAATTGCTTTAGGAGGGCAGGGAAAAGTTCTCTGATCTGGACATTTTTCCAGGCAGACTAAAACTAGTGTGGTCCCTTCCATGCTACACTTCACATTACTGTTTATGGGTGGCTAGGGTACAACTACTACCACCAGCAGCAAAATTACTTTCTTTAGGGGCTGAAGGGTTCTTAACTGATCCCAGACTCAGATGAATAGTTATTTGTGTATATATATGTGATTGTGATAAAAAAACTATGTGCTTGTGTAAAGACTGTGAAGAACAACCTTTGTTTACCCTTCCTCTTAGCAGTTTTGCTAAACATGCTCTACAAAGTGGAGCTACAAAGTCAGTATCTAAATTTCTTGGAAATGGTGGCATTGTAGATGTTTGCTTCAGCTTTTGGATTAACTCATTTTAGATAGATTAAATATTAGGATAGATTTGATTTTATAGTAAAATTTTCATAGAAGCTGGATAAAGATAATGGATACAGTACTGAAATCTAGTCAAAATAAGCTTTCTAGCAACTGAGGTCTGCATTGGATGCCTAACAGTTTGCTTCTTATTGTATTAGAGCTGATTGATCCCAGAGTACAGATGTAATTCTGAGTTTTGGAGGTTAGTTGCATACCAATATTATCCTGGCATCATATCAGGAAAATAATTAACACTTCTTTCTATTTTTTTTTTTCTCAGTAGACTTTTTTCCTGGGTTTGAAATGATCCGTCTGCTATAGCTTTAATTTCTATTGCTTTGTGGTTTATCTGAAAAAAATACGATTTTTGCATTGTTATGTACCTCTTGGCTCAGAGGAGTGAAATTCAGTATGACTCACAAGAAAGAAAATATATAGTTAGGTTTTCCCCTGACAAATCTTTACTATAGATAATACTATTTGGTTCCTTAGGGGCTGAGTGAATGTTTCTTCTTGTGCTATACTTACCTTTTATCGAGTTTGGGTTCTTATTATAAACTACTGTCCTTATATGTGCTGTTAAGGGATTGTTTTGAATGGTACTGGAGGGAAGAGAGAAAGATTGGTCCTAATATTATTTATTTTTCCCTAGGTACACCTAAATATTTCTAAATTTATAGATACTAAAGCATTAGCAATTTTAGCGTTTGAGTGATTTTACATTCACAGAATCCTCAGGATTAAAAAGGTCTAACTAAAAATGCTGCAATAAGAGAACTGTATTGTTACACACTCAAAAATTGCAAAATGGGTTAAGGTTAAAATGCATTAAGGTTTTGTGACTAACTTTAAATGTGTTGCCTTTGTATTTTCATGAAAATACAATCTTTAGATTCTAATAATAAATGGTGTTTAGTACTGCTATTACATCTTACAAGTCCATATCTGACAGCATAAAACATACATCTAAACTAGAAAACAGTCATTCTATCCTGGTTTTGTTGGGGTTGTGTTGTTGTTGTTGGGTTGTTGTTTGGGATTTTGGTTTGGGGTTTTTTAATATTATGCCATTTTCCTGTTTCATCTTGAATAGTATAAGAATTTTTTAAATCCTAGGGAAAATCCTGAGGGTGACAGTGGAGACGTTCCCTGGCAAGGCTGGTTATCTGGAAGTGAAGACATCCCCTGGTTCTTACCTCTCTGCTGTTGATCAGTGCATACATCATGGACTTAAAAAATCCCAGACGAAGTATTTTTGCAATCAGCTGTGTACTTCAGGATAAAAAAAGGTGTTAGAAAAATACTGAGTAATGATCTTTCAGAACTGTCAATGTCATATGTGGTACCTCCCATTACAACCACAGCGTTTGCAAAGGTGAGTCACAAAATGTCCAACATAATCATGCACTTGAAGATTACGATACCTGTGTTAAAGGGTTGGTAATAGATTCCATATAATAAAATTTACTTCATCATCTTTTTCTTGTGCTATCAAAGAATCCATAGAGTTATGTTGTCATAAAGCTTGGGCTTTGTGTGTTCAAAAGTGACAGATGTTAAAGGCATTATCAGTATTCTGGGCCAGAACTTCTGTTTATATTTTCTGTCTCTTATATAGTTCAAGGGGCAGTTATAGAGTGAAAAATTTCTTTAAGTTGCTTCTGCGCCATTTTGTTCCAGGGAAAGATGCTGTGTTTAAATTACATTTTAACCCTGTGTTCCAGCACAGGGTCATGGGCTTGTTTCCTTTCCTGTGGCTACATGCATGTTAGCTGCCAGGAGTCCCTTGGAAAGAACTTAAATCCACCTGCTTAGAGCAGCTTTACTTAACCACAGAATGTCTACTCATATTCACTGTAAGATCTCACTATGCAGTGAGAACAAGCTACAAAATAAACAAACCTGACTTGATCTTTTACACAGATTGTATCTAACTCCTTCTTTTACTGAGCACAGAACAGAAGGAAGTCACTTAAAATCAGTGAAAACAAGACTCCCAAGTGAAATTAAATAGAATTGGGATGCATCTTGTACAGTACAAAATACACTTTTTACTATGCATCCTTGGGGGAATGCAGTAAATATGTTAAATTTAATGTGGAGGGTTTGTTTTTTTTTTATGAGCTGAGAACATAGTCTGATGGATTTTTTTGTCTCTGATCATTTAAGACTGTATCGTATCATTTTTTGTCTCTGATCATTTAAGACTGTATCGTATAAACTTCCACTTTCAACCATATCAGCTATTATTACTCCAGGATATGAGAGCCAAAGAACAGTTTTTATCATAAGGTTGTTTTAAATTAATATTTGTTTTGATGTTGTTTTCTTTTGCCTGCATAATCTCACCAACTGTTTAGTATGTTCTCAGATGATAAACCAGTTGGTGCCATATAGTTAATGAGGGGGATGTTGAGGTCTGGGACAGAACGCATTCAGTGACTGCTAAAGATCTTATTGATGGAGAGGGAGAAATCATTATTCATGAGAGAAAATCAGGGTCTTAATTCATGGGTGGCACATGCAGTGAAAATCTGTCAAGTTTACAGGGGCATACTTGCTACATCCCTCGTGTTCAGAGCTGGCATATTTATAGTATGTGGTGGCAGAAGCAAGAGGAATAACAGGCCTAATGGATTTGCAAACCAGCATGGGATGTCCATGCAGCATTGATGAACAGAAATGAAAGATAATGAAAAGTGATCTTGTTATAGTGAGTTTATTTGGTAGACTTTCTCCCTTTCCCCTTTCTCCAACACATTTCAGACTGTCCTTCAACCTTGTCTCATTTCTCCCAGTCCTGAGTCTCTTGCATCTGTTTGTTCTTCCCTTATGAATGATCAGTCAGTCAAATGAATAATCTGCTGTAGACAGATCATAATCTCTCAATGAAGTGAGAAGCTGAAATGTGTGAGAAGCGGCCTGTTGTCCAGAATACCCTCTGGTCAAAATGTGAAAGAGGCTAACAACTGCTGAAATATACTTTATACTACTGTGTTTAGACACTCCTTCTTGCATGCATTTTCTTGGCTAGTCCCTAGCTTCCAAGGAACTTCCTGTATGGATTTGAGCTGTGGGGATATACACAATCTCCTTCCATGGGACAGCTCTGCAAAAGTCAAAGCATCTCCAATCACTCTCCAAACAGTCTGGTGGGTGCAGGCTTTCTGAAGGATAAGTCAACTGTGTCAAAGTAGAATGACTCAGCCATAGTTTTAACCACTAAGGATTGTGTATCAACATTCTTTTCAAACAAGAAAAATGGTAGAGAGTAAATCAGATGAGCTTTTAAACCACATAGCAGAATGAAAGTGGTGGTTATGATACAGGCTGTTTTATCATCCTATCAATTTTCCAGTGGTCTCAACTATAATTTTAGTAAATCCAGCTGTGGTGTTAAGTAAAAAAAGAGGTTTGGGGTTGGTTTGGGGTTTTTGGTTTGGTTTTTTTAGTTTTTGACTGAGTTTTCACATATTGTAAAAGGTCAGGGATGAATGGGAAAGGTTGATTCACTTCTCTGAGAGCTCTACCTGTCTCTTTAAAAGCTATATTTTGTTGCTGCTTAGGCCTGAAGTTGGCAATTTATCTGTAACAATCTGTATCTTGTGGTCTAAATCAGCCTTATTTCAACATACAGAAGCAGGATTGCCATCTTTGAACTAGAGACATAAAAAGTAGCAAGGTTGTTCTTTTATAATCCCAAAGCATAGTTTTTACAAGTCTTCTAATTGTGGTGAACATAATGGCCATCCTCCCTTCAAAGTACTCTTACAGGGAGCACATCTTTTTATTTCTGGCTGGGAAATGAGAGGGGTGGCCTGTCAGGGAGCAGCATTGCTGGAACTCAGCCATCCCTGCCAGCAGTGGCTCCCAGATATTTGTAAGATTATTTGGGAAGCCACGATAGTCTAAGAGTATAAAGGAGGCAAGATCTGCAGGCAGAGTTAATAGTTTTTATTAGACTGATATTCTTGGATAAAAGACAGGCTTTCTGGCACTCAGCCTGTCTTCGTGTCTGAAATTATGTTCTGCACAGCCTGCCATGGGCTGATGAGCTCACTGCCTGCAAGCTACTCTGCTTTTTTCCAGTGTTTTTTCTGTTCTTTTAATCAAGGCTATTACTTCTTCCTAAAATGCCCACTCAACTATCAGAAACTGATGAACCTTCAGCAGGTGGCAGGAGATAAACTAGTCAATTACTTCATCACAAACATAGGTGGAACAAGTCATGTAAGTTCAGTAAGGCACGCCATAACGAAATGGATGTGTATGTGTGTGTGTGTTGCTATCCACTTGAGTATGTCCAGGATTTATTTCTCACTGTATGCTCTGCCTATGGCAATGGCCCTTCAGGGTGACAGAAATGGAAATTCAAAGAATGAGATCATTAGGCAATATGGATCTACAGAGGTTTGATAACATAATTCTTAGCTGCCTGCATACTTTTTACACATTCTTTCCCCTACCTTGACACTGGACATAGTTTTACAGCAGGTCCCTTACTCAATAACTTGTGCGATTATACTGTAGCTGAACAATGATGAAGTGTTATATGAATAATGACTTGAGCATCCTTCCTTTAAAGCTTCTAATAGCTTAATCAACACCTATTAGAAACAACAATATACATATTGCCATGACTTCTTAACTTCTGCATATGAATATATGAATATCAAATCCATAGTATACTCAACAAGTGCAGATGATACTAGTTTTATTACCTGTTCTTATGCTAAACTTTTTTCCCATGTTTTTTCTGAACAACAAAATATAATGAAATTAACTTGAATTGCTAATGTCTCTAATTTGGCTTTGCAGGGAACTTGTATTGGCAATCACCAGTATGGTATGGTCAGCCTAGTTCAGCCACTCCTCACTCTGGTATATAACCCTTGCAAGGTGAGAACAAAGTTTCTTGGAAGGTATTAGTTTCCTGGGCTCTTGTTTGTGCTTGTTAAAAGGCCTCACACTAATTATCAAATGAGTCATGCAATCCTGTTGAATTACAGTATATGCACCTGTAAAATGTTCTGCCAGATAAAACGGATTCTCTAAAGCATAACTAGATGTATCAATGTCAGTCAGCTTTGTCTGTAACAGGGTGGAAAGCTTTACATCATGTGCAGCATTCATTTAAGTGCATCCGCAGCTTGTCACTAAATTAACCACACCCAGGCATAATAAAAGTCCCAGTCTCAGCACATGTCTCTCCCTTTAAACTTGGAGCTTGTCTTATTAAGGGTAATGAGGTTCAGCTGTTCTGGCAGTGTTACACCTTCACCCAGTCACGTGCTCAGAAGCTTTGTGAATGCATGTGGTTGCTTTTGGCTTAGTGTGAGAGTGTAGCCCATGTGGATGCTTTGGAGGTGAGGAGGTCTGTGAAAGCAGCCCAGGAGAGGATTGCTGAAGTGCTTCTTTCTACTGTGGTAAATTAAAAATTTCCTTCTGCATTGCTAAGGCAGCAGAAATGTACTGAGAGCCAAGTCATACTTTCCAGAGTAAGAGGGTCTTGCCACAAAGTACCTGCAACACTGGGAGTGAAGTTAAGTCAGAGATCCTTTAAAGTTATTTACTTCAGACACTCAAGATTGCCAGTACACTCTAGAAAGCCAGTATTATGTATAAATGTACTTTGGACTTAGTATTCACTGGGGCACATATGCTATCATCCTCTTGATGTCTTTCTCTTAGAATATCAGTAATATATGAAGCCTTGTAGGGAAACAGTTTTTATCCTTGTTGCCTGCACTTCTCAGAAGGGTCCAGCTTATTTTTAATTTTTCTTTCTGGTTGTTTCTAGTTTAGCTTGGTTTAAGTAATTTGGTACTTGGTTCTGGATGCAAAGGACTCTGAAGCCATATGTTTTCAGTTATGTCCATTTAACAACACATATCACAAATTTAACAGTTCAGGAAATTCTTGTGCTTAAAAGAAAGGTGAGGGGCAGTTGTGGTGGAAAACAAACTGTTTCTATGGAATATTCTGGTAGTCCTTCAACAATAAGAGTATCTCTAAAACCTTAAACTTATGTGTCCATTTAACAATACATATAACAAATTTAACAGAAGATTCAGGAAATTCCTGTGTTTGAAAGAAGTGGGGTTAAATAGTGGCAAAAAAAAGCCCTTGTTCTATAGAACATTTTCATAGTCTTTCAGAAATAAGATCATCTCTAAAACCATAAGCTTATGTGTTATTAACAGTAATAAGCTCTGAGAAGTAAAATCTATAATTGAACCAGGCTCACCTGGGACAATGTTTGAATGATGGTGTGCTAGTGAGGTCTTTCAGTCTGCCACCTTAGTGAAAGTAGAATGAAGATCTGTGTAGCAGTAAAGATGTGAGGGTTATTGATGTGTTAAAAACTATGGAAGTACCTGAGAACAGTCTTATAAGAATAAGGGCTTCTCCCCCAGAAGATGTGGCAGGATCAATATCTGACGAGTGCAGTCCACTTCCAGTCACAAGATTGTACTTACATGTTTGGCCCTTTTATTTTAAAACATGTATGGAGATAGCTAAATATTGGGCTTGACATGAGCACATTCCTTTTTTTGGTGCCTGAATGACAAATACGTAATGTGAATGTTAAGGCAAGCTCGAAACTACAGCAGAGAAATGAACCATATAACAAAGATAATACAAATGAGATCTCTAAGAGCTAAGTCATTAGCTGGTAAACACAGCCCTTATTGCTATACTGACCTCCACAGTAACTTTGTGCCTATGTTTCTTTACCTGAAACAGAGAGGGCCAGAACAGAGGAGGAAGACTAGGTCTCTTTTGTACCAATGTGTTACAGTTTCACCTTTGTGTCTAATGGGCTGTCAATAGAGTTGTTGAAATGGTATTTCAGAAAGGCAGAGGCACCTGCTTGAGCAAGTCTTTGACCTGTGTATTTTCCAGCCCCTTGTACACAAGGATAATCTTTGTATACAGCCAAATTTTGCTGAGTTGTGCAATGCATTAAATATGAAGAAAAGCCTTGCCAATTCTGGTGCCTGAGACATGGCTTTCATTAAACATATCATCTTCACAGTGTGCTTAGCTTCTGATTGTTAATGCTAATAATTAAGTCACCCAGATTTTTAATAAGAGCCTTGAACTTAGTTTCCCTGGATCGTGATCTAGTATTGTTTCAGTCTTAGAACTGAAATCCCCTAACCCCATTAGCTCTGGTATTTGTCTTACCACTGAGAGAAGCAACCATCCTGGGTAGCTGTGAATCTGGAATTTGATATTATGTTAAGCCTGTAATGTAGAAAATAAGAAAACATGACTCAGTGCATGTTAAGAGTTTGGATAGCCAAAGCATGAAGAAAAAATATGTTTCAACTCTGTCAATATAAATTTGATTTGTCCTCAGAGATTCTCTAGTTCTGTTGGTTTGGGGTTCTGTTTTGAACACAATACAGTCACCTTGGATCCTGAAGTCAAAGTTACAAAATGTAAAGAAGAGCCCAGTGTCAAACAGTTATTGTTAATCAGGCAGCAGGGAACTTTTATAAACTTTGAGCTGAATTTTTCTCTCGGCTTGTGTGAGATACCTCCTGTGTCCATGAGGGACAAGTACAACTAATTTTTCAGCTGAGCATCATACACTTTAGCAAGCACAGTAATTGGCTTGGCCTATGTGAAGAGCTGGTGCACAGCCCACACAAAGCTTTCTGCACATTCAGTTCTCTCCATAAAAAAATAATAGCTAATTCAGCTGACATAAATAGACACATGTATGTGTGTACATAAGTAGGTGCATGTATATGCATGCACACTGCACAATCAGTTAAAGACAAATCATTAAGCTACCCAACAGAACCAAAGGGAAGAAAAAAATGGAAAGTAGTGTGCACAAATCTGTGGGGAGTTGAGAAGTGATTGCTTGCTTCAGTTTCCTGGGAGACATCTTGACATAGAAACAGAAAAGATCATGGCTCAAGCTAAGAAATGGATTAGTTGGTGCTGTTTGGAGTGCTTTTTCCCACGCATAAACTTTCAGAAGTTTGGGGCTTATTTAACTGTCGGACACTTCTGAATAACATCAAGTAGAACTAATTACTTGTTTATATTTACTCGTTTTCTAACAATACAGGCCTCACTGGCAAGCAACTTCTTTCCTCTCAAAACTGACTTTGTTAGTGTGGGTAAAAATGTCAGAAGTTTGTGGTTTTGTTGTTAGGGGGATTTTTTTAGGGTTCTGGGAACTAAAATGCAGCCTAAAGCTAAAAATGACACACCCATATATGAAGTTTAGATAAAATCGGGCATTCTAAAAATACTTGAAGTTGGTCTTACTTTTGGTAAGGTTAGTTATAAGCAATTCTTGTATTTGATAACAAACTGAATCCTGGCTTCAGTTTTGTCCAGTATTAGACTTGGTGTCAGTATCATATAATCCTTATATAGTAAAAGTGCAATAAACTTCTCTGTGCTGAGTTGTGAAAGAAGCTAAGACAATTATATTGATACTGAAAAAAATAAGCTTCACCATAGATGAAGGCAGTAGGCTAAGCAGTAACTATTAATGCTGGATGATTTCAAATCCAGGGTCAGGTATTTTTCTTCC
>JAVHNF010090197.1:1675-13927 GCA_034783455.1 Micropsitta finschii
CCCATCCCTGGCTGGAGTCCATGCTGACTCCTGGCCCTGGAGCCCCTGCCAGGCTTTGGCACACGTGTGATTCACCCAGACCCAGTCTGGAAAGTCTGGAGCCCAGAGCCTGTCTCCTGAGCTCCCCAAGCCTCCAAGAGCTGTATTGAATGTCAGGCCATGTGGCAGACAGGTGACAAGGGTGGGTTTCAGCCCTTGGGATCGTGGTATAAATGGCTCTGAGGAATGTGGCGCTGCCCCCGGGGACTCCCGAGGCTTTGGGGAGCTGGGTTGGCAGTGGAGCGGGCAGCACAGAGCCTCTGAGCTACCTTATTTGGGTGCTTTGACTCAACATCAGAGGGTGGCGGGTCCCTGCCCAAAAATGAGAGAATTTTAAGCTTCTCAATTACATCAGGAGGCAGGCTGGGAGCTCAATGTGCCCAGCCAGTGCAGAGTTTCATCTGAAGTTTCATAGTCCAAGTCAATCCTCACTGCAGAGAGGTTGGACCAGGTGACTTCTGAAGGTCCCTTCCAGCCCAAACTATTCTGTGACTCTGTGATCCTATGAATCTTGGCTGGACTGAGCTCTATGGCTGCTGCCCAGCATGAGACATGCTTGCTGCACACTTGTCTCACCTCCCTGACCTTCTGCTTTGTCTGGGGAGGAGCCCAGCATCTTCAGCATCTTCCTCTGAATTTGCCTCTGGACTTGCTGCCTCCCTGAATCTGGATATCCTTGGGTCACCAAGGAGGTTAGAGGCAGGAACGACAGAGGTTACTCAGCTGGCACTGCCTGGCCCAAGCACCACATACATGAACACCAAAAAGCCCTGTAAGGAAGCACTGCTCAACAGCATGGGCCAGCCCAGCCCCTCATCATGTCCATCGCCATGTCCATCATCACATCCGTCACCATATCCATCACCATGTCCATCACTGTGCAGTGAGACAAGCCCAGCCGCTGCACCACCTTCCCAGCCTGACGCCTGGGAGGCAAGCCAGAGCAGACCCCATCTCCCTCAGTAGCAAGGGAAAGGTAGGGCCTGAGCCAGCAGCCTCCTGAGAAAGAGATTAGCAGGATGTTAAGTGAAGCCAGCTCCTTATCCCTTCATAAACAGTTATTAATACCCTGGCAAGCTTTGGGCTTGGCAATTCCCCATTTGCTTTCAAAGGATATGGTCCCAGCCGGAGCTCTGAAGTGTCAGCACAGGCAGTGAAGTCCCCCTGACAACACACAGACCCATCACCATTATCACTTGTACCATTAGTGAAGAGCCTGGCAGGGGTGACGTGCTGATGGGCTGCAGTGTGCCAGCAGCAGCCAGGACTCTTTCCTCCCCACACTTGGTGCTTGGCATGCTTTGGCAGCGCTGGTTGGCAAGGAAGGCTGAGCTGGGGCTAATTGTGACCATGGGCTTTAATCTCGGGAAGTGGGAGCATAGGAGGCTGTCAGGAGATGTCCCAGTTGGAAGGCAGCCTGCTGGCCAGCCTTGCCGACTGATAGCAGAGAAACTTGCTTGAGCAGCCTCAGCCTCCTGCTGCTGTTCATCATTTCCTCTGTTCAAACCCTCCAGAATCTGCTTCCCTCAATCCCAGGGGCTCTGCATGGGCACGTTGACCTGTGTCACTGTGGGATTCGCTGGAGCTGCCATTTCACAGGGCACACCGTGGTGCCCCCGAGCAGTCTGAGCTCTGGTGTTCATTCTTGTGGTCCCAGCTCTGGTGTTACACTGCAGGAGCATCACATCCCCCTCCCACAATCAGCTCAGCACTGCAGGCTCCCCAGAGCTGGTCCTGCCCCAGCCAGGCAGTGCTGGGGAAGGCAGGAGGGAGCTGAGGGCTTGCTCCAATGCTTTTGTCCCCCTGGCTGGAGAAGGACGACAGCTGCTCTGGTGCAGCTGCCGGGGCATCCATCATCCCATGCGGGATGCAGCAGAGGAGCCCCATCGCAGCCGGGCTCTCAGGGAGAGTTCTGTGCCTGCGGGGGCAGGCAGGGGGGCACGAGGGGCTTTGGGATGAGGGACAGCCACAGGCAGGGGTGCACACAAAGGCACACGCCAACAGCTCCAGCTGTGCACGCTCCCTGCACATGTGGCCCCGCGCTTGCACGGCACGGACCATGCGGTGTGCACCAGATGTGTGTGCACTGATGGGCACCGGGCTGAGCTGTGGGAAGGGGTGGGAGAGGAGATTGCAGGACATGACTTTGGACTGCTGGACCTCCTTGCCTGGCATTGCCCCTTGGTTTCTTTGCTGGGGTGAGACTCCTTTGTTCTAGCTCCCAAAAGCGGCAGAGAGGGAACCGCCAGCACCCAGGGCTTGTGCTGGGGGAGACAGGATGGCCTCAAGAGCATGGGGAGCAGGAGCCAGGCCTGGGTGCTCAGGAAGGTGGAGAGGGTCTCAGCTGCCTCCTCAGCTCAGGTCCTAGCAGTGTCTCCATCCCTTGTGGCTGAATGCTGACAAGGGGTGCAGCTCCTCTCCTCCCTCCGGCTCCTCTCCCTTGAGGTCCCCCAGCTGCTGGGGCCACATTTCACCCCCTGCCCGTGGCCCCGCCAGCCCCGCAGTGTAACTGAAGAAGGCACTAGGCTGCAAATGGTGTGTGGGGATTAGCTGGGACACAATCGGGGCCTGTGAGAGTGCTGCGGCACATGGAGAGCTGCGCGGGCAGGGAGGCAGCGCGGGGGCTGCTCTCAGTGCCGCAGGGTCGCTGCAGAGCTCGAGTTCAGCGTGCTCTTCCCTCTTGGGAGATAATCCATAGCCTGATAAATCCACTGCCAGGCCCTTCCCCCTCTGAAATTGGGGCTGTTTTACACTGTCCGAGGCATCGCAGCAAATAGGCGCTGTCAGGAGGAAATTGGTGCTTTCACGGATAAACAATTCCCTCCCATACCCTCATGTCTCAAACAGGAGGGATTTGTCTTTTCTCTGTGCTGCTCAGTCTAAGGCAAGACCTTCCTGGAGACTTTGTCTCCAAAGATAAAGTTCAGCACCATGCTGTGAAGTGGTGACTCAAGGAGACAGCCCAGAGCTTTAAACCTGTTGGACTTGTGCAGGTCACCAGTGGGAGGGAAGGACACAAGGATGACCACTGGGACTCTGGTAGACTCCTGGCACAAAGTCAGCCCTTTGCCGCGGTGTCACCACCCATGTCACCTACAGCAAGACAGTCCTGATGACTGCTGCCCCCCCAAACAGGGCTGCAATCACCCATGTTGCCCCCCTCACACCCTGTGGTGCCCGGAGTATGAAACCTTCACCCCCAGACATCCCCTTGCCCAGCAGCCTGCCCTCATCAGCACTTCCCTCTCCAAACCAAGATGGAAATAGTTGCTGTTCCGGACAGTTGATTATTTAAAGCTGTCGGGAGTGTTTAATTTAACCCTGGATTCATCATCCGCAGCTTGTTTCCATCCAGCAGACACCCGCGCTCCCCCTCTCAGTGTAAACTCTGCCTCTGCCAAGCCCTTCACCTCCAGGCAGATTTGGGCAGAGGTTTACAGCAGGGGCCATGGCCCCACAGTGGGTTCTCTCAGTGTCCCCGCTCTGACTGGCACAGTGAGGGATGCTGAGGCTGGGATTTTGGCTGTGCATCAGGAGAACGACGTGCCAAGTCCCTCACTGCTGCCTAGGCATGACCCAGGGGAGCCCTGAAGCCTTGGTGAAAGAATGACACACAGGGGAAGCCTTTCTCACTGCAAGTTATCCTCGGACAACTTGTCTTCCCTTGTCCACTGCAAGCCCCTCCAGCACAATCCTCACCATCCCTGACCCTGCAGCCAAGCTCTGCCAGGGCTCAGGGTTCCTCCTGTGCGTGGCTGCGGCTCCTGCCACCATCAAACCTGCCTGTGGCAGGGTGAGGAGCGGGACTGCTGGTATAACCCAGCTGTACGTGGGAGCCTGCATGCCTGCCCCACTGCCCCAGCCCCTGCTGCAGGCATGCGAAGCATCCTTAGAGCTCACCCCATGGCCATGCACGTGTGTGTCCTGAGGCAGTAGCGGTGCCCTGCCTGCCATCCTCAGAATGCAAACCCACCCCAGCATCCCCTGGAGCTCTGGGTCATGGAAGGTTCCTCCAGGGCTGGCTTAGCCCAAACCTAAGCCCAGCACAGGCCCTGCTCCATTTATAGAAAGCTGCAATTAGAGGCCAGCAGTTTCCCGAGTCCCTCAGCAACCAAATGCACATGGGCAAGGAAGAAACATCCCTGTCGAATCCCAGGCACATCCTTGTGATGACCCCGGGATTGCAGTGCTCAGGGCATGGCCGCGGGTCTGCAGGATGGGTCTGAGAGACTCCACTGCAGGCGGCTGAGTGTAGGGAAGAGCTGAAAGTGCTGGAGCATCCCCAGCACAGGAAAGCCACTGGGAAGGTGTTTGGGAGGGAAATGAGGGCAGCACTCCCTGCCAGCGGGTCCCCAGTGTGGCTGATGGGGTTCCTACCTGGGAAGCCCCCTCCTCTAGAATCAAACCAAAGAGACAGAAAACAGCACAGCCACCACCCTGAGGTTGCATCCAGGTCCATGGTGGTGCCAGGTCTCCTGGATGGGAGCAGCGGCAGGTTGTGCTGGCCAGAGTAAAAGCAAGGCAGCAGCAAGGGCAGGGAATGGGCAGGAGAGGAGCTATGCCAAGGGGCTGCTGCCTGCTCCCTGCCTGCCAGGACAGAGAGAAATCCCAACTCCACAAGCCCGAAACCTGCACCCTAAACAGAGTGAGTGCTCCTTCTTGCGGAAGGCAGAGACCAAGGCAGCTGGAGGGGCTTGGCTGCAGCATCTCTCCTACAGCCCTCCACCGGATGGCAGAAATCCCCTGCTCCCAGAGCCAAGAGCCTCTGGCCAGGAATGAGCCATAAAGCTCATTTAAAACCTTTCAGCCATGGAACTGGAAGAACTTAATATGCAGCAAGAGGGGGAGCTACTCACAGCTGCCAGTTAAGGCTGGGACGTTTATAAGCAGGGAAAAGCACCTAAATTGCCTGAATTAACTGCAGACTGCTGGCAGGCTGGCCCTGCTCCCCACAGGAGGTGTGGGAGCTGGCGGAGAAGGCTGTGAAACCCTGCACATCCCTGTGGGAGTGTGAATGTAAGAGAGTCCTTCCTGCCTGCAGCATCCCAGAGCCAGCAGATTCTGGTGGCCTCGGAGAGGTCTGCGGTGAGCAGAGTGATGTATCCTGTACACACAGAGCTGTGGCTGATGCTGAAGGGATCACAGAAGTGGTATTTATGGACAGAGCTCCAAAACTTTAACTCCCCCTTCAGTCAGAGGGACAGGATTTAACCCCATGCTGAGATACGGTGAATGTTTGGGATCCCTCACCAGGCCCTGGTCAAGCACTGGGACAGGAGCAAGTATTTAGCAGAGGAGCCAAGCCCTGAGAGCCTGCTGGAGTGTGTACTCCTCCCCAGGCACTCCTCACTGCTTCCCTCCCATCAATCACCCCCAGGATGCTCACATCCAAACACTCCTGAGTACCACATGCCATGGGCATGCCGGCCTCACATGACACCTTCCCTGGGTGGGCTGTAATAGCTGGTGCTCTGGAGTCCCTGGACATGAAACGTGCTGGAGATCCTGCGTGGCAGCCAGTGCAGCTGGTGCGGGGATCTCCCATCCACAGTACCCACACTGGCCCTGTGAGCACAGCTCCTGGAGGTGGAGGGTGCAAGGTGTCCCACAGGGACCAGCACAGCTCACAACAATGGAGATGTCCAGGGATGCTCCTCACCCCACCAGAACCATCGATGACCGTTGAGGCTGCGAGGACAGCCCAGCCAGTGAGACACCCACCTCCTTGGCCCTGCTTTCCCTCCCAGCTCGGCCAGTTCGGGCTGCAGGAGCTCCTCCAGACAAGCCTTGTCTCCGGAGCCCTGCGGGTGCTCTGCTCTGATAACCACCGACAGGAGCTCGTGGTGTGTCCCCAGGCTGTGCCTCGTCACACGCCATCAGTCACCATCCCTGCAGCACCCTCTGCAGCCAGGGGCAGGTGGGCTGAGGGTCCTGACCAGCACACAGCCCACCGCAGTGCAGCCTTCCCCCTTCTCTGCTTGCAGCTGGCAGTGGAGGTGGTATCTCAACGCTGGACCATGGTGCTGTGAGGAAGAGGTGTCCCCTTCCCGCTGCTGAGCACCAGAATGCATCCTGCACCTCGCCGCAGCCTGCCCCTCGCCGCAGTCCTGCTCTGCCTCCTCCTGCAGCAGCCGGGCAGCAGCAAGGCATGGAAGCAACATGCCCCACGCCTTCGTCTCGCTTACAAAGGTAAGGGGGCTGCGCAGATGGGTGTCTTTGGGGTCTGCATCCTGCTTGGGATGGCTGGGAGAGCGTCCTATAGGCAGGGAGCGAAGGGGGCAGCCAGGCAGGCAGTAGCCCCACTGCTGTGGCTGCAACATCTCCACATGTTGGGCCCTTGGGATGTTTTGTGGATGCAGCTCCAAGCACAGCACCTGAGGATGCTGCACTGGTGCTGCTGGCGTCAGAGAAGGGTGCTGAGCAGGGAGTGCCCTGCCCCGGTCCACCACAACATGGGGACCAGAAGGGACATCTCCTTCTGCTCTGACTCACTCTGGGCATCTTATGGTGTGTCCTGAGCTGGAGCTGACCTGGGCAGCCCCAGGGGAATGTCCCCTGTCTTCACACTCACAGTGCAGGGGGGACACAGCCCCAGGCAGTGCTGCTGGTCCCTTCCCCTGCTTCCCACCAGCACAGCGCTGCCCCAGCACAGCCCTCCTGCCTTTACCCCTCCTTTCCCGCGAGGAGAGGCTTGATCCTGTGCAGATCATTTCCCTTCTGCACTTTAACCTTCTCCCCTGCATCTGTCTTGCCTGTTGAGATTGTGAGCTCTTCAGGGGAGGCACAGGTTGCTGATGCAAAGGAGGGGCTGCTTTCAGTGATCTGAAGGTGCGATGAGAACAGACTGACAGGGAGCACAGCGCACAGCCCAGCAGAGAAGTGCAGAAAGGGAGCTTCTAGGGAAAGGGTCTCTGCAGGGGAATGACCTGAGCAGTTAGAGCAGAGCCCTGCAGCTGCTCACCCTGCCTTGGACCTACAGCACAGGCTTGGCCAATTTGCCTGCTTTCAGCTTCTCCTGTGTAAAAAAGAGCAACTTGCTTTGGAGGACAGGCAGCTCAGCACATCCCCAATGCTCAACCAGCCCTTCTCCAAGCTGTGAGGTTGCAGTGCAGCTTTTCCAAGGCTATTACACTCAAAGCTCTGGTGTCATCCTCTTGGCCTGCTCCGTCACCCTGAGAAGCTCCTCTAGCCAGAGAGGACAAAGATGCCCCCAGCTTGTGGCTGAAGAGAACTGGACCTCCCAGGGATGCAGGATATCCCTGCAGGGAGCTGACCCTGCTGATAGCCCAGACTGGAAACATGGTGCAGGGTCTGCCTTTCCTTGGAGCCAGAGGAGGCAGAGCAAGGCTGCAGGAGCACAGAGGGACTGCAGACTTCAAAGCTCCAAAGCTTGCTGGGGCTAGACATGCCAAAAGCCCTCAAGTCTTGGGCAGAGGCAGAAGAGGAAGCTCCCAGCATCAGGAGGGCTCAAGGACAACGTGAACAATGGCAGGGGATGTGACTCATGGACAGCACGGGGCAGGTTCAGGGACACAATGCCTTGAGAAGTTTAGGTTTAAAACCCCCTAAAATAAATAAATAAAAGGAGGCCTTTGAGAGTACATCTACAGGATCAGCCTTACCCTCAGATCTCAGCACGGGGCAGGAGGGCAGAGCCCTTGGTGGGGCAGGAGGAGAAGATGCAAGAGGCTTGAGAGAAGGAAATGACAGCACCAAAGGCTGGGAGAGCAAAGGAAGGATGGGGCATGGGGCACGGGGCCAGGAACAACAGCAGTGGCTCCCACCCTGCCAGGGAGGTTTATAATAGCACACCAGCAATCACTGCCTGTGAAAGGCAGCGTCTGGGTGCTCTGGGTCAGACTGCGTCAGCCCTGGCACTGCCCGGAGCCCAGCCTTTCTTTTCCGAGGCCATGGAGCAGTGCAGCTATGCAGTGAGCCCACAGCAGGCCTCCCAGCTCCCCTTACTGCAGTGAACAGGGCAGACATAGGGGTCTTCTGCCAGCCTCTGATCTGCAGCCAGCTCATCTGGGCAGGACACAGAAGCCATCTCCATATAGCAAGCGGCTGGTAGGTCTCTGGTTATCGGCACCAAGCTGCACTGGCATGTCTCTTATCAGCCAAAGGCAGTGAGAGGCTGGAGCCAGGTTTAGCACCAAGTTTCCCTCTGGCTTTGGGGATGTCCTCCGTGGTCTGCCCTGTGTGATGGCTGGGGGAAGGGGAGAGGACAGCCCTGCAGCACAGCCGGGCTGTGACCCCAGGAAGCTCGGGGTCGCCCTGCACGGAGGATGCTGTAGCTGAGGAGAAGGAGGAGATGATGGATGGGACAAGGCAGTTACAGTGGTCCTGACAATAAACAAAAACACCGTGGCCTTGGGAGACAATGAACACAAAGGAGAGGATGTTTCTCTGTGCTCGCCCATCGGTTTAGCCACCGTGCAGCTGCTGCAGAGACCGCCTGGTTCCTTGCCTCGAGGTTGGGATTTGGATCAAATGCCTTGTGTGTGTGGCACTTAACATCCCCTTGGTGAGGGAGCAGAACTGCCACAGAGTGAGGCTCAGGCCCTCGTAGTCCAATAACCCTGCCAGAGGGCTCATGGTGCCAGAGCAGGGCAGCGACTCCTCCCTGGATCCTCCCATGGATCATAGCAGCAGGGAGGGCTCCTCTATCATCCTGCCTGACCTTGTCCTCATGATTAAGGCAGATCTGCTTAACTGCAACCATTGACCTTCCCTCCCACCCCAACTCAACTTCCGAAGGACTTGCCCGACATTTCCCCCTGGATTGGGCAGGTGCCGGCAGTGTTGGCAGACACAGGAGGGCGAGTGATGCACAGCAGCCCACTTGGGACCCAGCAGTGACAATGGCCCACAGGCAGGGACAGGAATTCAACTGTTAATCCCATTCAGCTGCTGGGAAATGGCTTGGAAATATGCAGCCCTTTACCCATGGCACCCAGAGGAGAGCCCTGCGGCACCCAAGGGTAGGGGAATGAAGTGGGGCTGTGCACAACAGTTGTGGGAAGAGGAGGAGGGCCAGGAGCTCTCTGAGGCAGCCGGGAACAGCTCCTGGCAGAGGAGGGTTTGTGTCCCACAGTAACTGGAGCCTGACCCTGGAGGAAGGGGAGAAGGAAGCGCCAGCTGGGAGCGAGCCTGGCTGTGTCGGATCCGGGCAGCGATCCCTGCCTTGCTGCCTGCGGCCCAGCGGGTCCTTCCCCCGCAGGGACCAGCAGACGTCAGTGGCATTTCCAGCCCGCAGGCACTGGCCCCGCTTCCCCTCTGCCCTGGAAACAGGGTGGAAGAAAGAGAGACGCAGCCTCCGGGTCAGCCGGTTCCCTTCGGATGGAGCCGTGCCCGTGCCCACGTACACCCCACCTGCACCCGGGGCTGCACGTCCACCCATGACCCCATCACCTGGCCAGCACCGCTCCCCCTCTCTGTTCTGACACACTGCTACAAGCCACATGATTTCAGGTCATTTCTCAGCCTGGATGTTACGGATCACCCTGGGGTTTCCAGCCGTGCTTCACCTCCCATCCAGCACCAGTCTATCTCCGTGCCCCCTTCCCATGGCCCTGTGTTTGCACCTTTTCCTGAACAGCACCAAAGGCAAAAACAGCCTTGCCAGTGTAGCCAGCCTGTCCCTAGCTGTATCCCACTGCTTTGGAAGAGGAAAGCAGTGTGCTGTGACTTCTGGAAGCTGTAAGGTTCAACCTCACCACTGCCTTCCCCTGCCTTTATCCCTGGGAGCCGGCGCTCACTGGGATGACAGCTGCTGTGATCCCATGTCCGGTGCAGCAGTCACTGCGGCGGTTATGGGGGATGCTTGCCCCAGCAGCCAGCCCCAAACCTGGTGCTGCACATCACAGCCCCAGGGGTGTTGTTTCAGGAGCCGTTAACCAGGAGACAAGAGCTTATTGTGCCTCTCGCACACCCACGTGCCTGCAGCTGGGGCTGGAGGGGTCATGCTGGCCACCCCAGGCTGCTGCACAGGAGGGGCTGCAGCCTGAGCAGCAGAGCCTTTCCCACTGCCATGTCTCTGCTCCACATGGAGCTAGGTCCATGGCACACTAAAAGGCCTTGGGATGGGCAGAGGGAAGGTGTCCCGGTTGCGCTGCGGCAGCTGTGTTTCTACATAGCCTTCCCTTGGAGGGATGCTTTGCCCCAGCAGATAGCCAAACCCCATTTTTTATGTAAACTCTTTTGTTCTGAAGCCCAGAGAAACATGCCCGGAGTTACAGCAAGCAATTCTCCTCTCTTCTTATCCCTCTCCCCATGGTTTCAGGGTGCAGAGGCTTTAGGACTCCAAGAGCTCCTCTGAAATGGAGCCTGGGCTCCTTGGGCCCCCAGCCCTGCAAACCAGCCCAGGGCATGGTCAGCGCAGTTTTCTTTGCAGGGGTCACTCACTGTTTCTTCCAGGTAGGCTCATGGGAGGAGGATTCATGATGAGCTTTGGGGCACTGAGGTGGTGGGGTTTTGCTAGGGCATTGGCTGGAAAGTTAGGTTCCTTTGGGCAGAGGTGGATAGCCAGAGCTGTCCTGGAGAGGGGCAGCATGGGGCCTCTGGCTGCTTGTTGTGCTGCTCATGGATGGGTTTCTCTTTCTCCCACAATGTGCTCCACAGATCTGCTGAAATCCAACAGCTCCCGCCTGCTGCTGGCCTCTGGGGATGGGATGGATTTCCAAGCCCTTTTGGTGGATGAAGACAGGGCCTGGCTGATGGTGGGAGCAAAAAACCACATCTTCCTGCTCCACCTGGACCATCCCAGCAGGGAGCCTGAGAAGGTCAGTGCTGGCCCCTTCCTCCCCAGGAGCTGCTCCTGGTTCCATGCTGGGGCGTGGAGGTGGATGTGCCCTGAGCTGGGCTGCTCTAACGTCACCGGGGACACATTTACACCAGGATGTCCCAATCAGTGGAGTCAACCCATCCCTGGCTGCGCTGAGCCCCGCTGGGATGGGTCGACGCCGGGGAGGGACAGGGCCAGGAGACCTGGGCGGACCCCGGGTGCTGTGCAAGGGCAGTGCCCGGAGCCCTGTTATCCCACCTAACCCCTGCTGCTGCTGCTGCAGGAGCTCCCGCAGCGACACCACTAATGTCATCCCAAGACATCCTGCTGGCGGGCGCGCGGCTCCAGCCCAACAAAAGAAAAGCCCATTAAGGCTCTGCAGCCTGGCGTTCCCACGGGCTGGGATCCAGGATCGCCTGCCCACCGACGGGCGTGCCGTGGCCCACCCAGCTCTGACCCCCTGCCAGGTTCCCTCTGAGCCTGTTTGCAGGCTGCCTGCCAAGCTCAGCCAGGCCCTGGGGACCCAAGAATGTCAGAGCCACTGCAGAGCAGCCCCTCACCGTGTGCCTGAGCCTGGCAAGCGCCCTTTGGCCAAGTGCGTTCCCACCAGCGCCCCTGCTCAAGGAAAGCAGGGCTGCATCCTGGGGTCTTTGTGTTGCAGATTTTCTGGCCAGCCTCCCGGGAGCAGGTGGAGCATTGCCAGCTGGCTGGGAAGAACGTGGAGGTAAGCAGCTTACCACGGGTATTAAACACCAACATCACCCCAAAAGGGAGCCCTGCGCTCTGCCTGACATGGGGTTGTTGAGCCAGCCAGAAATCAGCTCAGCTTGCCTGCTGCCAGGGCAAGAACTGGCCGGGTTCCTGCATCCCGAGCAGGCACACCATGGAGCTGGGCATGAGCGCCCAGACCTGGGCTCAGCCCAATAACAAACATCTCCCCTTGCACAGACGGAGTGTGCCAACTTCATCCGCCTCCTCCAGCCCTTCAACAGGACCCACGTGTTTGCCTGCGGGACCGGCTCCTACCAGCCCGTCTGTGCCTTCATCCAGCTGGGAGCCAGGGGGAAGGTGAGGGACGCGCTAGCCAGACCCATACCCACTGCAGCTGGCAGGGGACCCCCCCTTCAGCAAGTCAGGGGTATAGGGAGCCCCGGAGCCAGGGGAGGGTGGCCAGCCAGCCTGGTGGTCCTGTGGTCCTTGGCACTTACGTGGCCTTGCTGAGCATGGCAAGTAGCAGCCCTGGTGTGGCCGTGCCAGGGTGCCCTCCATGGGGAAAGCACCAGGTCCTGGCAGCTCTCTCAAATGACCTGCTCATCAGAGCCCAGCACTTCCAGCCTCCCTCATGGCTGACATCTCCCCTTTGGCTCTGGCAGGGTCCCGGAGCTCCCACCATGCGGTTGGTGACTCACTCCTTGGAATCGGGGCGAGGA
>JAVHNF010090202.1:0-10654 GCA_034783455.1 Micropsitta finschii
CCGATCTTGTTCTTGCCTGTCTTGCAGGTTGTCTTTGCAGTTGTCCCCAGACCCTTGCAAATTCAAATTAGTTTTTATTGTGAGTTAATACCCTGTGGGAAGAGTCTTTCTGGTATTTTTAGCAACCTTATGACTTTCCTTGTTTGTATTTAGTTATGTCTTAACATAATTTTAATTTGTATGTATTGAACAATTACAGTGCTTAGATAAAGCCTTGATAAGGGCCTATGTAAATGAGCATGTAGCATTACAAGGTGAACACCAACAGTGCCAAAAACTTTAGCCCTGAAACTAAAAGGAAGGTTTCTTTTAGCCTTGAAGCTGAATGGAAGGTTTCAAAGCAACTTGTTGATAGTGAGGTTTTAAAGCTCTTTAAAAGCTCCACTATTTCTGGAGAATGACTTGGTTTATTCATGGTGTCCTTGCTTGGGCAGCTGTGTCTGTGGCTGCTGCCTCAGTTGTCCATTTGTTGCTTCTTGGTAGTTCTCCCTCCAAATCTGAGGTGGTCTCTGAGACAAAAAGCACCATTTACTCTTACAGACCTGAATGCACTATCTAGCCCAAGACAGTCCCATGTTCTCTTTTAAAAGGCATGTCCTGTGTGACAGGGAATTGGGAGTGTTGCTTTCAATACTGAGGATGAGTTTTGGACGGGGACCCATGGCAGTGACTTAAAATGAATCTGCCAAAATAAGTTTGACATAAGCTTCAGGTGTTAATACAGTGTAATACAAGAACAATGCAAATAACAGAGGTTGATGTAATTCTGAATACATGTATTGGCCTGGGACTGCTCAGAGTACTGTAGCTTGGAAGGTCAGCAAATGCTGCAAGGTGTATTTTAAATTTTACTTCTCTATTGTGACAGTTTATTATTCAAAAAAACAAACAAACCCAAACCACAACCCTCAATTGGTTATTTAAAATGTTTTCCATTAGAAAATTACATTTTTGTATTGTTATAGCTCCCTCCTGTATTTATGCAATGTCTTTCTTTTATCTGTCTATATATTAAAAATAATTTGCATAGGTATTTGTGTATTACATTTCATAGCTTGATCCAGTGAGAACCCTATAGAGCATGCAAGTATATTATTGCAAGTCTTGCTGAACACAGAACATAGCTTCTTTATTAGTCTTTATAACTACTTTACAATCCTGTTCTATTGGCATTTTCACATGGGCAATTGTAGATCTACCAGAGCACGGTGCTTAAGTGATCCACAGCTTGCCCACCCTTCCCCATCCTTCCATGAGTGATCTGCAGCGGATTATTCCCAAGTGTGTGACACAATAGCTGCCATGCTGCATGATGGCTTTTTCTAGCCCCTGTTGTTAAGGCATCTGCTTTAACCCACAGTGTTAGTAACAATAGCCCAGCCTTTCCACATAGCTTTTTGGATTGTCTTTTTTGACATCCTTGTAAGATATCTTCTGTGAAATGTAGCCATAAATACCTTTCTGAGCCCCTTTTGTTGTGGAGTACCTGAGGGAAGCTGTAAGCTAGTTATAACTAGGAGGCTAGTTAGAAGCCAGCTGTTTTGATTTGTTCTGTAATGACGGAAGTATGCAGCTAGTTCTCTTTTCCATCTAGTTTTCCCTTCTGTTATCCATTATGCAGACTTGTTGCATGTATTACAGCAGATATGATTAGGTTCTCCAAATATTTATGCATCTATTGAACCTGCTGGTAGGACCTGTCCTTCCAGGTGCTTGAGATGCAAGTTACTTCCCACATTGCTTTCATGAAGACAAAGTTGTGTCTTGAGTCTATAACTGTAACTGGCATTTTGTTGCAGAGAAGTCAAGACACATGGACTGAACTGGGGAAAAATGTGGTTTGCCCTCTTATGAGAATAGTATTAAGTGTAGAAAAGCCAGTGCAGTTCTTAAGGAAACATGAGTGTTGTGTTTCATTCTCTGAGGTCAAAGTGAAGCTTGTGCCTACAATCCATGTTATTGGTACTGTCTCACTTGAGATGCTTCTCCCTGCAAATATCATTATTGTACTGCATCTGTCTGGCATATATGTGTCTGCAGTGTGCTGAGTGCTGGAGTAGAGTTCACATAGCCATGGAGGGAAAGCACCGTGAAGCTCCTGTAGTTCATACTTTAAAACTTTCTGATTTAAGTGGATACCTTGTTGAATTTAATATAATCAGTTTTCTTTTGGTAACATCTAATTGGAATACTTTCCTAAAGGAAGATTAATTGTGGCACTATGGGCTCTTCTTTTGGGCAAGTAGCAATTGATATGTTCTAATTAAAGTATCAAGGAAGAGAGGTATTTTGGGTTGTTTTAAGGGCATTTTACAATTTTCTGTTCAGTGTTAGACATTGCTAATAAAAAACATTTTCAGTTTGAGAGAGGGAACATGTGGAGAGCATTAGCAGTTCAGCAAAACGTGCAACCAATTCGGATTTAATTTAAAGGGAACAAAAGAGGTGCCTTGAGAATTTGTCGGAAGCGCTGTGGTTTTGCCTTCTTTACGCTGATGGTAACAGGAGAGAGAGGTGAGTTGAAATTGCTTTATAGAATACCTTCTTAACGTAACTGGGACAGAAAAGACAGTGATTAATGGATTTAATAGTGCTGCACAGCGATCCTTGCATGCGTTACGGATTTGTAATCACGATGTGCTTCCTATGACTCTTGCTGTAACTTGGTTAAAGTTCTGGCTTAAATGAAGATAATAAACAACATGTTTATTAGATGTAAACTGACATCATGCAAATTGAAAAAATGTGAAAAGTAATGCCAGAGGTTTTTTTTTTTTGGGGGGGGATTTATTTTAAGGGTTAGGCTTTTTCTAATAGAATAATTTGAGTTCTCGTTAGGGAGGTACACACAGTACTGGGGCCTGCTTCCAGATGTGATTGGCAGTACCTGGTTCAGCTCTCTTGCAATTTGAGTGAAACGAAATAGCTGTGAAGGCCATGATAAAAATACCTTTTTCAGGTTTTTAAGATTATTTAAATGCTCTTTCCTGAGAATGTGGAACACAGATGCTCTAAGTAAAAAATTCTCCAGTTCCTAGATCAGATTACTTTGTGAAAAATCTATCTGTATAAATAACTTGTGGTTTTGCTTTAAAAATGTACACCTCTTTAAACCGAAATGTTAGACTTTTGTTGTACTCCTCGTGCATACTTTTAGTCAGCCTCCCTTGTGGTATGTGCTCATAACCTGCGATTTGCCTCCTGTGATCTCATCAAGAAACTTCTGGTCCCATCCTGTAGGGCAATTTCCAAGATTTGTCTCTGCATATTTCATTTAAATTATAATTCTTAAAATAGGCTTTGTAACAAGAAGGACCAAGAAGCTGTAGAGCAGATAAAGGCTCCATTAGCAGTGGCTTGTTGCTTTAAAGTGGTAGATTCCTGCTTTAAAAGGGGCTTGTTCCAGGTTTGAAAGGACTGCTATGGAGTGTGCTAGCGGGATGCTTTTTGTCTATGGGAAGCTTTGTGTTAAAATGCGAAGGCTTATCTGACTGGACTTGCACCAAGTTCTGCAGAAATTCTGACAACTTAGATTTCCATAATTCCCTTTTCTTACAGATTGTAGAAATTTGCAAGGGAGAAGGAATCTGTTTCTGACTCTTAAAACATAGTGAGATTTGAAACAAATCTTGTTTCTAAAAAAAGCAAACAAAAATCCTCAATCATCTTCAGTGGTACCTTAAAGAAAACAATCTCCGTGTAAAAGCCAGAAGTAAAAATAGGGGGTATGACACTTTGCTTCCCAACCCCCAACACAGGCCTGTTTAGATTTGTTTTAGGTTAAATACATGTCTTTTTGAATACCAAAAAATTCCAAGAAAAGGAAATATAAAAGGTAATATGTTTTCCTTCTTTGCATATTACCATCTACCCAAAGCTCCAAACCCAGGAGAAACGCCCCCAATTCTGGGGCTTGAAGCAGGGGATTTGGGCCACCAAGTGAGGCCACCGCGGTGGGGTGGGGATGAAGAACCGAAGCGGTTCACAAGGCAAAGTAGTCGAGGGTGCCGTGGCGGCAGAGGCTGGCGGTCCACATGGCGTTGTCCCTGCCGGAGCTCACCAGCATCTGGCAGAGCTCGGCGCTGACGGCGGTGAAACGTTCCTCATCCAACGTGTCCTCGAAGATCCCGGAGGATGCCGACGGTGGCCGCGGCGTCTCCCGGCTGTAGCAGTCCACGGGGTAAGGGTAGACCACGAGGCAGAGGTCCTGGAGGACGGAGGTTTGGCGTAGCAAGGTCTTGAGGCCCGGCGTGGACAGAGGGTTGCCGAAGAGGCCCAAGCATCGGAGCCGGGAGCAACGGCACAGGGATGGGAGAAGAGCTTCCAAGCGGGAGTCGGTGAGTTGGCATTCCATGAGATCCAGGTGGATGAGGGAGGAGGAGTTCTCCAGGAGGGAGCGCAGAGGTTGGAGAAGGCTCTCGGTGAAGTGGTGGCCGCTCAAGTCCAGCTTCTTCAAGGCCGGAGCGTGGATGCTTTGGGAGAGGAAGGCGAGGTCGCCAGGAAGGAGGTAGCAGAAGGCCAGTTCCAGGCTTTCCAGAGGAGCTTCCAGGTTCCTGGTGGGAAGAAGGAGAAGGAGCCATGAGAACACCAAAGCCACCGGGATCAACCTCATAGGGAATTGTTGACCAATGGGGTGGGGATGGTTCCCAAAGCAAAACAAACTCATGGGGCGCTTCTCCTCACCCAACATCCCCAAGTCCTTCTTCTCAGGGCTGCTCCATCCATCATCCATCCATCCATCCATCATCCATCCATCCATGCATCATCCATCCATCCATCATCCATCCATCCATCCATCCATGCATCCATCCATGCATCCATCCATCCACGCATCCATCCATCCATCCATGCATCCATCCATCCATCCATGCATCCATCCATCCATCATCCATCCATCCATCGTCCATCCATCCTTCCATGCATCCATCATCCATCCATCCATCATCCATCCATCCATCTATCATCCATCCATTCTTCCATGCATCCATCATCCATCCATCCATGCATCCATCATCCATCCATCATCCATCCATCCATCATCCATCTGTCCATCATCCATCCATCATCCATCCATCCATCATCCATCCATCCATCATCCATCCATCCATCCATCATCCATCCATCATCCATCCATCCATCATCCATCCATCCATCATCCATCCATCCATCATCCATCCATCCATCATCCATCCATCATCCATCCATCCATCATCCATCCATCCATCATCCATCCATCATCCATCCATCATCCATGCACCCATCCCACCCCTCCTCACCTGGAGAAGCACAGCCACTGCTCTCTCTCACGGCTGTGGGGCAGACGTGGGGCTGCCCAAGGGACAGTGCTGCCGACGCTGACTCCATCTGCAGCCTCTGCTCCGCGCCGCTCTTTGCACTGAGGGTTGGGTTTGAGCCTCCCTTCCCAGCCTCGACATTCCTGGCTCTATCCTGAGCTCATCCCTCTATTGCTGGCTCTTCACAAGGGTGTTAAGGAGAGCTTGGTCTCGGTGCTGAAGCCAAAGGTTGGCCCATGTGGGGCTGGCACAGGAGGAGCTGGCTCCTTCCTGCATCTTGTATCAACAAGGAAGGGGTCGAACTCCCCTTTTTCACTGGAATGAGCACGTTCACCTCATCCTGCTCCATGCATCCGATGGGAGCTGGGACCAGCGGGCCCACACGTAAGTACCTGCTGCTCCACGCGGGAGCCTTTTCCCTTGGCCACGGCATTCCCGCTTCGTTGTGCTGCTCAGCGCCCTTCCTGCCTCCTTCCAGCTCTGGAAGCGCCTCCTGCTTGTTGGAAGAGCGAAGATCCAGGGACCCAGCAATGGAAAAACGTGCTGGTAAAGCTGGATTCGCTTTCCTCCTCCCCTTGCCCGTCGCTGCGGGACGCCGGCTCCCCCGTGAGCTCTAGGCTGGATTTGGATACAGGGATGCTGTTTCCCAGCCTTTGGTTCATTTTCCCCCCTTTATCCCTGTCACAGGACCTGGAAGAACGGAGCTGAAACGCCCTTTTCCTGAGCACCTTCATCCCAAAGGTAACCCCATCCTGAGCTAAGAGCGTGTTGGAAGAGGTTGTGGATGGAGATGCCCAGCCCTGCGCTGAGGCCGTGCTCTCCATCGCGATCTCTCTATTCCCCTCTAAAAGCAGTCCTGGTTTGAACACCCTTTTCCTTCATTCCAGGATGGGAGCCCGGAATTCCCTGGGGATAAAGCACGAGCCCAAATGAGGTTGACACCGACCTCAACGTCCCGGGACGTGCCCAGAGCCATGCGAAAGGCTTGTAACGAGAGCAATAAAGAGCGTGCTCCCATTCCTAACGCCTCAGAGGTGCATTTGTCCGCGCCGCTTCCCACTGGGATGGGGGGCAAGCCCCCAGGATGGAGGAAACCAGCAGGGAAAGGGTGGCCGGGGGCTGGTTTCAATGTGGCCTTGGGTTGGGGGGGGGGAACCACGACACAAGAGCCTCACTCAAACCCCTTCTCTCCCATTGCAGCTGCAAGAGGCGAGCGCAGGGGAGCGATGAGGACGCGGCGCAGATCGGCCCCAAGAGGATCCGGTGCGTGGGGCCGGGGGGCTTCCATCTCCCATCAGTGCTTGGAAGCTCAAGGCTCCGGGGCTGGGGAGGAGCTGGTGGGGGACCGGAGCATCCTTCCTGATGCCGGTTTTCCCCCCCCACCACCACCCTTGTATTCCATAGGAAGGCCGCCAAGCGCGAGATCCTCCTGTGCGACTTCGAGGGCTGCGGCAAGATCTTCTCCAACCGCCAGTACCTGAACGTGAGCTTCGACCCATCCCCATCCCCATCATGTGGGACCCACACGGGGCAATGGGTTTGGTGCCATGATGGGCAAGGGGGCCCCCCCTTTGGGCTTGCTTCCCAGCGCATCCTCCCTTCCCTCCTCCGCACGCCAGCACCATAGGAAGTACCAGCACGTCCACCAGAAAACCTTCACGTGCTCGGAGCCGAGCTGCGGCAAATCCTTCAACTTCAAGAAGCACCTCAAGGAGCACGAGAAGCTGCACAGCGGTGAGTGGGGGCACGGTACCCCCCCCCCCCCTTGCATAGGGATATAGATCCGCTCGTAAAGCGCATCCCCCTGCCTGCCCCTGAGCATGGATCTGCTCCTGATCCCTTGGTTGCCCTGCTCCCAGATAAGAGGGACTACATCTGCGAGTTCTGCGCCCGCTCCTTCCGCACCAGCAGCAACCTCATCATCCACAGGCGCATCCACACAGGGGAGAAGCCTCTGCAGTGAGTACCCGGCCCCACCGCCGCCGCCTCCGCTGCTTTCCAACCCCAATTCGTCAGGTTTTCAACCCAAACGGGGTTCCTTGGCTCCGCAGGAGAGCCGAGGTCCTCAGGGCTGGCTCTTGGATGCTGCTTTGCCGCAGGGGTTTGGCTCCGTGGGGCTGGCTGAGCTCTGAGCAGCAGGTTCAGGGTGGGCTTGGTTTGCGGGGGCGAAGTAAGATGGGATCTAAGGAGAGCAATGAAGTGGGATCTAAGGAGAGCAGTAAGATGGGATCTAAGGAGAGCAATGAAGTGGGATCTAAGGAGAGCAATGAAGTGGGATCTAAGGAGAGCAATGAAGTGGGATCTAAGGAGAGCAATAAAGTGGGATCTAAGGAGAGCAGTAAACTGGGATCTAAGGAGAGCAATGAAGTGGGATCTAAGGAGAGCAGTAAACTGGGATCTAAGGAGCGCAGTAAGCTGGGATCAAAGCAGAGCAGTAAGCTGGGATCTAAGGAGAGCAGTAAGCTGGGATCTAAGCAGAGCAGTAAGCTGGGATCTAAGCAGAGCAGTAAGATGGGATCTAAGCAGAGCAGTAAGCTGGGATCTAAGCAGAGCAGTAAGCTGGGATCAAAGCCGTGCCGCTCTGCGCGGTCTTTGCTAAGCCCCCTCTGCAATCCCAGCTCGGAGCTTGGGGTGGGCCTGGGTCCCCCCCCTTGTGCTCAGCCCCCTGTGAGCCCCGTTCCTGCCTCTCTTCCCCCCCCAAGGTGCGAGGTGTGCGGGTTCACGTGCCGCCAGAAGGCCTCCCTCAACTGGCACATGCAGAAGCACGGCGCAGCCGCCGGGTACCAGTTCCCCTGCGAGCTCTGCGGCAAGAGGTTCGAGAAGAGGGACAACGTGGCGGCCCACAAGAGCAAGAGCCACCCCCCCGGCGAGCGCTCAGCACCGGGGCCGGCTGGCGGGGAGCAGGATGAGACCCGGGCTCCCGGTGGCGAGCATCGGGAAGGGATGGGGATGCGGGATGCGGGAGCGGCGCAAGGGCAGGAGATGGAGGGCGCTGGCTCATAGGACTCATCCTGCGCCTTGGGATGAGGGATGGGGGGGGGGATGCTGGATCCCCGCGGCAGTGCCAGGAGTACAAGGAGCGGGGAAGGAGCGGCGCTTCCCAGCCGAACCCTGGGTTCACATCCATGGAGCTTCCTCCTTGAATTCCTCCCAATGTGAGGGTGCCGAAGGCACCAGCAGGATCCTCAATAAAGACTCCTTCTGTGTCCAAGGGGGGTTTTCCCCACTTGCTCAGTGCTGAGTTCCTATGGAAAAGAAGGGGGAAAAGGGGAGATTTCCCCCCTGGTTTTGGCTGGGTCAACACCAAATCCTGAGGTTTTCCATGTTCAGCGCAATAAAAGGATGACTGAGGAGGAAACCGAGGCTGCGTCAGCTCTGGCCTTGCTCATGGGTGTTACTGATGTGGTGATGGGTCCCCGTATCCTATGAACACCATTCACCTCTTCCTGAGCATTCCGGGGATGCTCTGTGATATCCATCTGGGGGTACCCCCAGTTCAACCCTCCCCAGAGCCCCCCCAAAGAGCTGACAGGGACAAGGAGGGACATCCCCAAGCCCCAATTCACCTCTATGAGGGTGGCTGAGGCCCCGGGAGCAGCTTTTCCTGCTGCAGGGAACAGAAGTGTGGGGAATTCCAGGGATTTGGGTGTTAAAAGTTTTTCTGCACAGCAACTTTTATTTCCCCACTAAACAGTGACAGGGCAGAGACAAGAAGAAAGCATCGTGGAGCATACGAGGGTGGGCCGGCGGTTATGAGCAACAGGATCACATTGAAAACAAGCTTCCCCCCCCCCTCCTATCCCAATGGATACAGGCCGGACTCCATCGGGCTCTACCCACAAAGCAACCCTAAACCGCTGCTTCGCTGCATGTCCCCTACGGCTGCCCCCCAAAACTCATCCTATCTCCCTCCATTCCCAACCCTACGGATGCTCAGTGGTAACTGGGGGAAAGCAGTGAGGAAGGGGATGAGGTTTTTGCTCTCTTGGTACTACCAACAGCGAGGAGATGAACTGAGCCCTTTCCCAAGGGGAAAGGAAAGCAAGGATGAGGTGAAAAGGAAGCTAAAAGGTGACCTGCAGAGCAACTGCATCAGGAAGCAGGGCTGGGAACGGTACCTCCGCTCCTCACGCTGGTTTTCCAGCCTTCTGGAGCTTCCTGGGGTGCACAAAAGCTTTGGAACAACGCAGGATGTCAGTAACCCCTATGGGAAGGCTTTTGCCCCTGGTTACATCCCTGTTCACATGGGACAGAACAGCAAACAAAACGGATGGGGTCGCTTCCACGCCAGGAATAACCCCACAAAGAGGCTATTTCAGCCATCACCTCCCCACGGCTGATGCCCCAGAGGAAGGGGTTTTTGGTGCGAAGAAGAGACTCAAAAACTGGAAAGCACCAAGAAAACAGCAGAACGAGGGGCAACGAGGAGGTCTGGGGGCCTCTGCCTGAGAGCAGGGCAGGAGGAAGGGCCAGGATCCTTACTTGCAGGTCACCTAAAGAAACTGGCGGCTCAATTGCAGAGGGAGAGGGAAGAGCCCACATAGAAGAGCCAGAAGAAGGGGAAGATCTTCTCGGTGAAAGCAGCGGTGAAGGTGAAGATTGGAGCCATGTTGTCAGCGTTGTAGAACGCCACCCACCCCCCTTCGTAGTCCAGGTAGACCCCGATCTTCCTGGGCCTCTCACACAGGGACAGGGGCGTCTCCGGGGAAATGACTAAACTCCATAGGGATTAAAAAGACAAAACACTTATCGGGAAATATGAGCTGAATGAGATGTTTCTTGAAAACAGAAAGAAACTGTGGCACTATGCATCTGATACAGTGAAGCAGCTGTGATACAAATAATGTCTCCAAGTGAAACAGAACAGCCACTGAAGCTCCATATGTTTCCAAACTCACAACAGATGCTTTACAATGCACTTTTTGTCTGGAACTGGAACTGGAAAGGGAGGTTCTTCATCCCCTCACCCACTTCCTATACTAATGCCATAAACTTGCTTAGTCACAGAAAAAGGAAAGAAAAAAGAGAGAAAGTGATCAATAATCTGTGGGCAGCTGCTTACTTTCCAATTGGTTGTCCAGGAGGGGTGTGCTCCACTTCAAATCCTGCTTGTCTCAGTACATCAATCACAGTGTTGTTACCGAGGAAGTGACCTAAAATACAGGTAGAAAATAGCACTGTCAATCACACTGCTCCTCTCACTCGAGTTCCTCCTGATGGAACAACAGGTTTGGGAAGCAAGGTTACCAGAAGCCAGACCAGCTCCAAAAGCAAGAAAGGCACATTATGCAACCTACTGTAATTCAGGCTCAGCTATTCACCACATAGCTTACTGTAATGGCAATGGCCAGAGGAAAAGA
>JAVHNF010090204.1:0-13528 GCA_034783455.1 Micropsitta finschii
CCCCATAGGCCACGCCGCCTTCCCCCTAGGGCTCGGCCGCTTCCCCCTAGACCCCGGCCCCTTCCCCCTAGACGACGCCCCTTCCCCCTTAGGCCACGCCCCCTTCCCCTTAGGCCCCTGCCTTCACCCGGCCCCGCAGGACGGAGTGGGAGCAACGGAAAACCCCGAGTCCTCTTGAGCGCGGTCGCCGTGAAGGCAGGGATGAATAGGGCCGTGACCGCCGCGCTGGTGTTAGTGACAGTGAGGTGTAAACCACACCAGAACAAAAGTTGCCTTTCTTTAACATCTCCAAAGGCTGCTTCTCCCCTCTGGGGCACCGTTGTACACCACCTTATCAAAAATACCACAGTAAAGCTGTTATCCCCACGCCGCTTTAGGATATAGCAAGAGCGGCTCAAGCTCCCTTGTCAAACGACTTCTCTCAGAGGTTTTGAGCGTTCACGGTCATTGGGGCCAGGATCAGTGTAAAAGTGAAGGTGTTACAGCTGTATGAGGTGTTGTCAGCGTACAAAAGAGAAGCCCTGCGGCAAACAGCACCATTACTTCCGAGCTTCCTTCTGAGAACACGAGGAAAACACTGAAAAAGCTGAAGAACAGTTGGCACTGCTCACACAGAAGCACGCTACACCTTCAGCCTCAAGAGACAAACCAGCATAGCTGTTTGACAGTGTGAAATGGGAGGTCTGCATACCTGATCTGAGCATGAAGAATAAATACGAGGCAAGAAAACATCAGTTGCAGAGAGCCAGCTGAAGGTCAGTGGATCTCAATCTCTGACATAATCTATGTGCTTTGTGCAGCATTAAGCCAACATTGAAATTATTACCATTCAAGGTTATGGAAGAGCAGGATCATTTTGGCCTAGGTGATAGCCTTGAATATGAGCTTATGTAAACTGAGGTTCCAGGAAATCAGGTGAGAAGAGCTTAGAAGAAAAGATTGAGTTGTTAATTTCTGTAGTTCCCTCCCCCTCAAAAATACCTCACCTTTTACCACCAAGGCCTTGGCCTTCATCCAGAAGCACTTTGCCAACGATGCAGAACAGGTCTGAACCCTACAAAAGGCACTTCATAATCCCTGCAGAGGCTTTATGAACGCGGGAGTGTTGGCGTGTCGTTATTACCATGACAATGTCAAACAAATACCTGACCAGTTGTGCATGTTCTGTTACCAAAGCACAAGAACTACAATGTAAAAAGGTGGGAATCAATTAAACCCGTGCTTATTATGTCTTACCTCTCGCATTTCAGTCAGTGCTGTGCCGGAGTCTCTTGCATTTCAACATACAAGCTCTTTCTGGGCTTGTAAATGATGTTTGCTTTCTTTTAGGCAAGGAATTGAGCAAGCAATTATCATAGGTTATAATAGCATTGTACTGGAATTGTATCTTACAGTGAAAGTAGTTTTAATTTAAAAAGTAAAAATCAAGCTCATGAGCATGAGACTGCCAACCAGATAAATCTGAAATGTGTTTTTAACGCATGGAAAAACAACTTAAGAACAGCATGAAAATGGACATTATACTTCCCCAGTAAAAAGATAATTAGAAATAAGGAATACCTTTTTTTTTGTCTATTCTGTCGTATGAAATAACTCAGTGCTGAATAAAGTCAAGATAACAGCCCTATACCTGGATGAGGGTCAAAAAGTATTCTTAAAACAGATACAGTTCATGAACTGAAGCTTTCAGCTGAGGAGACTAAAAATGAACTGATTTGACAACCTTTCTAAAAAAAACAAGGTTAAATGCACAAGTGCATGGGGACAATCTGCACTGCATCTTCAGGACCTGAAAGGTGAATTGTTACCCTTCTCTCCCCAGCACGAGAGGCTGACTACCATGCAACACTTTGTTTCTTCTCCCCAGAGAGCTTCTTTCAAGGATTTACCTTGATTTTGAGTGTGCAGCTTGAACAGTCTCACTAGTAGAGAGGTATACAAACCGCTCACATACAAAAACCTCCAAGTCCTTTATTCATGTTTGCAGGATGTATGTGGTACATACAATTAACATTACACCAGCTACACGAAGACCTCTGTGGCAAGAGGTACTTCAAAACAAGTATCCCAGCACACCAACGTAGACACGCACACACACACAGACACTACAAAATCACTTTGAAATGATGCCCTCACCCTCCCCCCTTTGTATTTTTTTCTCCTTTTTTTTTTAACTTGACAGCTAGGACTTCTGAGCCATTGGAGATCCTGAATGGGGCAGGTCTCCTAGTGCAGTGGCACTGGTTTAAGAAGGCTACTTCAGACACTGGAAAATCAGAACAAGAACGGAATGGGGTGACTGAGAGTGGTGTCATTTTCAACGCTTTGAAGCACAGCTGCTGTCTGGGTCGATACCTGCATGTCCCCCGCAGAACGGCCTGCGTTACAGGCGCCTACACACCTTGTGTGCTTTTACCCCTAAGCTGCAAACAGGAGGAGAGCACTGTCCGCCACACATTGCATCGCTAGTTCCAATTAGTAGGCACTGACACATCAGGAGGGTTAAACAAATGGGAGTGGAAAGACTTTAAAAAGGGATGAGCCTGAGAGAAATCTTTGTTCATTGACAGATCAGTGGCAATCCCTTCAGGTCACCAGGCTTCACATGTCCATCTCTTGCCATCTGTTCCCTAAACTCATCCTTTTTATTCAGATGCTCTGCTTAAAAATAAACCCAAACTACAAAAAGGTTCGACTCCATTCTGTACAGGTTCTCCGTTTCCAGAGTCATTATTCTGGCTTTAGACCTTCTCCTTTCGCTTTAATTTGGACACTTTCTTGACAGTTCCATTCTTGTTTAGAAGCTTCAAAACACGATCTTTGTGATCCAAGACCTTTAGCATGGAGTCTCGAGCCTCATTGATTTGATCCATCACGAGTTTACACCTCTGCATATTCCCCTGAAATGAAACACTGTCGTCATTAACAGCAGACTCTCTAGCCTAAGCTTTCACTGTACCTTTCCCTAATACCACTTGCACTGGATGACACTGGAAACACATGAATTGTACCTATGTGGATTCCTTTAAGCCAGCTTTAGTTCTTACTAACTGCAGCAGGGTATTTTGTAATTAAAGGTAAAGCAGGTTGAGAAGCCACAGGAACCCACCTGTATCAGCTCATTTATTCGATGCAAGTCGTCATCTGTCGCCGCCTTTTTCTTAGGAATGAGTCCTTCCTGCAGGGCAGTCAGTCTCTCATACACATCATGCTCCAGGTTTGTCTAAAAGACATTAGCACCTCTTGAGAAGGTTCACCGCTAGGCCATCTGCCCGCATTAAGAAAGCTACACAGAGAAGATGATAATCCATTCCCCTCTCAGCTGCTCTTGTTAGTGATTCAGAAGATGGAGCCTCTGATGTGGAGTGTGGCACTATCATTCTTACTAACATCCTATTTACAGGATTGCTCCACTTCTGAACAAACATGGATCCTAACCAGAACGGTTTCCCCTATTTCTCACAATACTATTCCAGGAATGCAGAGGTTTTGGGGAGTTTGGTGCTAGAATGCAGAGCACCTACCTCACCCCCAACCTGAAACAGAAGCATCCAGGAATGTGGATCAGTGCTGCCTCCTCAGATCAGCCGCACCATCCCAAACAGACGCTTCTTCAGACCTGTGCATCAGCAGGAGGGAGTTGCCAATTTTGATCATCTGTACAAAATACATCAGCTCTTATGTCTGGATCAAAATCAACACTCTAAGTTTCCAAGCCACTTAAGCCACATTCCTGAGAAAGGGGAAAGCACGTCCCACTCCCTTTGGGCTCTACACAACAGCTCCTTTATGGTATTCCCAATGTCAGATGACCAGTTTGAAAATACATCCTCCTGTCTTACACAACTCTGTGTCCCCCCCATGTCATAGGAAGCTGCAAGCCCCATTCACCTACCAGCTGCAGTAGCTGTGCCGCACAGAGATGGACCTTCCACCCTTGTGCACGACAGGATACACCCTTCTGATTGGCAATCTCCTGCAGCATAGCCTTCTTCTCTTCTGTCACCAAGAAATGAAAGCATATGTTATTCAGACTTCAGGAGCTGGCCAGGCCTCTCTTCCCCAAAAAAACCCCATTTGCTTAAATTCTGCTCTCCATACCTCCTAATAAATGAGAATGAGCAACAGTTTGCTTCCGACGGGAAAACAGCTACCCATCTGCCACATATCTGATTGCTGCTCTTGCTTACTAACAACTTATCTGAATTTCCAGAAAATTATATCCTTAATCCTAAATCTAGAATGTTTTCAATTGAACTGGCAAGTTTGTTAAGTAAAAAGAAAAATGGAGAACTAAACTGTCGTGTATCATCATAGCATGTCACTTCTTTAAGGTTTATTTCCTTAGTAAGTTTCTGTCACTGGAAGTAAACAGATTTCTCTATAACCATATGATTCTTAATTTTACGGAAGTTTTTAGCCAATTCTGTGTAGTGTCTTTCACTTCTTCCTCCTTATCATAAGCACGGAAGACAGAGGCGACATCTAGCTAGTGTAAGTCATTAGCTCACTTGAGCAAACTTTATTTTCCAAAGTGCAATCAACACCTTCCGTGGGATTGCTTATCAATGCCAGGCAACTAAGAATGATCCCGAGACACCCCTAACAGGTACGGCTGTAGAGGTTCATCCCGGGGGAATGAAATTGTCCAACTACAAGCAGTAGACTGACCTTTTACCCGCACATCGCTGTATCTCTGGAAGTGGTGGTAGGCAGCTTTCCAAGGATTACGATAATGATGGAGCAGTGTGATAGGCGGCCTTGGACGCACAGGGACATATCTCACACCTTCCTCATCTAGAAAAGGATCCAGGGGAAACTGCGTTATTATCAAGTAGGCAAGAGGAGGAGATCAGCATGACACAGGAACTCTAGCAGAAGATCGGTAAGCGCTACCTCATATAAAATGATGCTTGAGAGAAGTCATTTTCCCTGAACATCACTAAATAGAAAGTGCTGAGGAACAGGTACTTGGGTTCTGCAGTATTTATATTTAGGAAGCATGAGAAAGACAGAGCACCTTGTCTGAGAGACAAATAGAAGAGAAAATAGACACCTGAAGAGGAAAAAAGATGTCAGAGATGACGTTACCTATATACTCCTTTGGAGGTGACTTTCTCTTTTCTGCCTTCACCAGCAAATTTTTGGCAGTGGATTTCTCATCATCAGTACTGTTTGTTTCCATCATGTCCCCTTCCTCTGTGGAGATGACATGCTGCTGCTTACGGGGTTTCTTCCTCGGGGAGGCACCGGGTGGCAAATCACTTGGAGGCATTGAAAGGTTGTTGGCCAGCAATGCCAAAGATGGAGACACAGTACTGGTAGTCAAAGGAGGGACTGCTAAGAGGAAGGAAAGAGGAAAAGAACCCAAACCATCAGCAGCAGAAAGGTAACACACTAACACTGTTTGAACACTACAACAGTAGCTCGTGTTGCAGCACACTGAGAGGACCACAAAGGGTCCGAGTGCTTCAGCTCCGTGTGTCTAGAAGGACAAATACTAAGCCAGCAGTTACTGCTAGGACAAATCTATATGCCAAGATCTTCAGTGTCTCATATACAAAAGCATAAAAAAAATAAGAGCAGAGACAACTGCCCCTCAGTTCCTTCATGTTTGAAGCTTATAATAGTTTAATGCTACTAAAAGGAATCCCTACTAACATCTGTTACTGTAGAAAAAAAAAAAGCAAAGCTATGTTTGCATATACGCCAGCATGGATCACAGTTAATAGCAAGTGAGTCCTTTTCCTCTTGCAGTAGACTCGTATGCAATGAGAAGGGACTGCAGTACTCTCCTTGCAAAAGCCTACTTTTACTGCCAAGGCCACAGCACTAGAGCGGTACATTACTGCACCAACTGACACACCTCTGAAGTCAGACAGTAGCGTGGCACATTGCTTAAGGGAATATTCTTTGACACTCTAAAGGAAAAGCTCGATCAGCTGTGACTAAGACTGCAGCAAAACGTTTCTGGGATGGAAACTCTTGATAATTGCCAGTAAGAGATAAAAGAACCCTAAAGAGCTTGATGCTCTCTGCCTGTGCTCCAGAGGAGTCTGTAGCAAGCGGCTTCTTCCATCACACACTACAACTTAAAGTGGAGTGATAAAACCAGCAACTAACACAGAACTCTAATACTCATGGACATGAGATGCATTAAGATCGTTTTACCACTGTATAGTGCCTGACCTGAGATCCACAAGGATCTGAATTTTACTTCATCTGACAGCCAAGCTGGATAAGTGAGGCAGTGTAATAAATACTTTAAAGAGTTCTAGAGATAAATATCCATGAATCACAGAAGGGCACCATGAAATCCTACTCTGGTCACTAATTCTTCATATAGAAGACAGGCCCTTGGACCTGAACAGCAGGATTTGTGATAAAGCTGAAAATAACTGAACTGATCCACAATATATCATTACTGCTGCTGAGCATGTGCATTTTAAGGATGGAATTCAAACAGACTCTCTGGAGTTGGACCATTTGAACATGAACAAAGCAGTCACAGTAACAAGTGATTTCATGGGAGATTAGGGAAAAGGCAAATAAGAACTTGATGAGTAACAAGGCATATGGGAGCCCTTTGACTGGTGTTCTGTGCTACCACGAAAGACATGTAATTCCATTTTCAGGGTGTATATGTTGAAATCCTCCTAATTTTTCCACTGTCTCAACAACAAAAGAGGCAACCTAATGATTAACAACCACCTACCAGATACTGGCCGCATGATATCCATAGGCTCCACTTCCTCTTTGATTTTTATTTCTGGCACCGCGGGACCCAGCACCGCCGACAGGGCACCACTCATGGTTGATGGAGGAGCGGGTGCTGCCACAATAGTGGTGGAAGTTGGTGGAGCGGCCGGGACAGCTCCTGGAATGGTGGAGAGCGCTGCTGCAGGCTGTGAGGTGGGACTGGCTGCTGCGATGATGGTTGGAATGGCAGAGGGGGGCTGCTGCGAAGTGGGGGGGACCGCAATGGTGGGCTGCTCACCGCCTTGGTTAGGCACTGCCTCCATAGACACAGTGACTGGAGTGGCCATGGACACATGAATTTCAGGTTTTGGCTTGGCACTGTAACGTAGAAGAGACAAAACAAACTGAAGTTAGCTGCTCTTCAGCCATGACCATCTAGCAAAACGTGAATGAGCCAAGCTGGATTCAGACTATCCTGTTTTTCCTACACCTGTGAGTAACACCTGGCTCAGTAGTGTGTTTACCAACCAGAGAAGGTATCATCTCAGTTACATTTCCTCCTCCACTCCCTTTCTAATACTCTGTATTTATCATAAACGTTATTTTCTTTCACTCACTCTAACAAGCAAATCTCATGACTAATTCCAGGTTAACACCAAAATACTTACAAAAGGATCGAGACAGTTTCACAATGCAGACAAAAGGAACTTTTACCCCAAATTTTACTGCCTCCCATCCCTTGTTTGCAGGAGCTTCCACTATAGTTCACAATTACAAAACAGTAACTTGTAAAGCCTCTGAACTCAACTAAAGTAGGGTAGAAGATCCATTTACCTTTATTTTACCTGCCCATGACAGGGGTGGGTATTGGAACTAGATGATCTTAAAGTCTTTTTCGACACAAACCATTCTATGATTCTTCAGCATTAATTTCCAAGTACTATAGAAAAAAGTTTCAAGGTCTCTCCTTTACAACAGCAGAGGGGCTGTTGTTTGTTTCTAAGAAAGCTTAGAACTACATCTTTTAAAAGGCCACTACCTCAGCTTCACAACAGCAGAACTAGTCTAGTCTGTTTGAAAACATCACACTGACAAATTCAAACTAAAGCACTCCAATAGCCAAATACAAATCAAACAAATGCAAGGAAAACATTCTGATGCGGTTGGTTGTTTGTCCTAAAGCCTTACCCGGCAGGCCTTGGTGATCCGGATGTGCTTCGCATGGTATTCTCTACACGTGTGCTAGCTACTTCAGGTGGCTGAGGTGGAATTAAGCTTTTCCGGACTGCCAGCCTGTAAGAGACAGACACATGTAAGATTCCCACCTCCCTGATGGAAGGATAAATACCACTGAGAGCAAAGGGATCCACCATTATTCTTCTCTTAGAATGCCAGCTTTACTTTCATCCCACCAGCCAGTGTTTTACTGAAACTACAAGGCTCCAACAGTGGACAAAAGGAGGTCTGGCTATACCACTGTCCTCCACTACCACTTCAAGACTGAGCAAATCATCTGGAACTGAACAGTGCTCAGACAGGCATCTGCTTCTTTTAGTTGGACTAAACTGTGTCAAAGCCTGACTTCAAGACCTCACACCATCAATGTGGATGTTAGGCAGCACAGGGCTGAATAGAGAAAAGTATTTTAGAGACCATTCAGTCTCCTGTGGGGCTGGAAGTCCAACTGTTGTCCAAAATATTCAGCCTTTCAATGGAAACATTCTTTGGTGATCCACCTCTGCTTCTTTAATTTCTGTTTCAGGTTTACAGCCTGCAGCTTTTCTGCCTTAATAAAAGGTTTCCACCCAAATAAAAAAGTATGCAAGTTTAGTCTCACAGGACACATCAGTTCCAAACGTTCTCAGTTGTTAGTCGGGAGGAGATGCATTGTTAAGTCTAAAGCTGTCTCTTGCCTTTTTATTCAGACATTTAAAATTAGACAGACAACATAAAATATTTTAAGAGTTTAAGTTACTCCTTCCCTTTTTCCTAATCAGATTTCACAGCAGGGTACTAATCCTGTGCTTTCTACTCATCCACATATTCTTCTGAGAAAAGCACTGAAGACAAAACACAGGATGCTCATTTAAGTAGATAATAAACTCTTTGTTTTTATTACACTAAGCAAGAAAGCCTCAAATCCACTTTCCCCTCAAAAGGTCACTGTCAAGAGCTAGGAGACAAACTCTCCTTCCTTTCATTTTATTACTGACAATAAGAGAAAACTATATCCTACCCTGGGGAGGAAAAGAACTGTGTTTCACAGATCAGCAGGTTACTCAAAACTGCTGCTGACTGACTAACTTGCTAGAACCTTTCTACCTCCACTAAAATGGTTCCATTTAGCCAGGCTAGACTGCACGGAAGTGTCATTCACTTGTCACCTTCAGTTCTACTCATCCGTCCGTTGCTGGTTTTTTCCGGAGGATGCTTGGGCGCGGGGAAGAGCCCTGGGCTGGTGCACTGGCACTGGCACTCTGGCTATGGGTTTGCACAACTGTAGTTGCTGCAGAAGCAGTGTTGAACGTGTTGCTAATAGGATTGGCTACAATGGTGGCTCCATCTGCCAAGACTACTGCTGAGGAGGATGGACATAGAAACAGCACAGAGAAGAACAGATACAGAGAGGAAGAAGCAGCAGTTACTTAAGGAAAATTGATGACAAAGCAGGTGCTTGCAGAGCCCATGTTGTCCACGCACCCTTGACTCCCTCAGTCTTTACCTGAAGTACTTTCAAACCATTTTGTAAGCAACACCTTTGCTACAAGCTATCTGATCACTGAACCTTATGCAGGGAAGATGGGAACTACCTCCTGCCTAACAACTGCTGCTAGGGAAATAATCTTTTCCAGAAGAAATGGAAAATGCAGGAGTTGCTAGAGAGATCACCAAAACAACTGGGTCAGTAAAATAACAGTCCTGGTAGACTCTGTGTCAATACATGCCACTATCAGTTGTGCTTACATTCTGACCTTCTGCCAAAGCCGGTTTGGCCAACTAACTGATGCAGAGCATTTAGACAATCAGGAAGCCACCACACAGTATGTCTGCAGCTTTGAAACAGCGTATTCTCTGGGTTGCCATCTCCCAAGTCTTCAAGAAGCTGCTGGCGTTTCATCAAACCAGTCATTTTTAATCAAAGATGGTTTCCATCACAGTCCAACATCAGGTTGCCAACTGCTGAAGGTACCTAGCTTTATTCTAATTTCTACTGTGATCTCATACATAACCAGAACAGTGTGGAGAATGTCATTTACTTGTAAATTACTTTTCCTACAAGGCCTGACTGGAGAGAATTGTTTAAGCTCAGGTACTATGAGTTTTTTCCACTGAAGTAACCTATTCAGGGGCTACCCACACACTGCAGGCTGGTACACTTAAAAATCCCATAAATTAAGATATAGGTAAAAACTATTGGCTGGAAGAACATGTGTATTAATGTGTCTGGTGTCCACTACCAGACCAGAGAGACTATAACAAGATCATTAATCGGAGTAAAACAAAAAAACCCAAACAAGCCAAATTTGCAGGACAGATTCGGTCACTCTACCCAGGTCCAAAGAATGGACTTTGCTGGTTGCTCTTACCTGAGGTCTTGGTGTCAGCTTGTGGCTGCTGAGCACTGATAGGTGCTGGCTGCAGTCCCTGTGTACCAATTGGTGCAGCAGGGTGGAGTCCTTGTGTCCCGATTGGTGCTGGCTGAATGCCCTGGGCACTGATTGGTGCTGGCTGGATCCCCTGCGCACTGATGGGTGCTGGCTGGATACCCTGGATGTGCCGGGCATGAGATGCATCTACAGTCATCAACTGCATGGGATTGAGGTGCACGGTGGAGGCCACGCCGACGCCAGTCTGAGCCGTGATGGCCGAGTTGGGTGCCTGGGCTGAAACTGGGAACAGCAACATAGACACCTCATCACACCTACCCGTGGGTGCCTCTGCTCCCCCCAGCACCTCTCACTTCCTTTCGAAAACTACTTTGCTTTGAAAAAGTGATTTGCCAGCCTGCCTGTTGCAGGAGTAAATTTGAGTAGAGAGGCCAGATTGTCTGCCAAAAGAATTAAACATTACCATCTATTTCTATTCCATTTTCTAGTTCAAATTGCAACACAAGGGAAAAGATCAAGTTTGACTCTACGTTTTAGACAGACTCAACTGCATTTCTGTACCCAAATTCGTTTCATAAGCCTGTGCACAATTTTTGCTCACTATCTTATTTTACAATGCTTCTAAGTACCAACACTTGGCATTCTCTCTGCTTGAAAATATGTATATATTTACTAAAAAGGGAAGCCTAAGCCCATGTCTTGTCAAAAGGCAGTCTTTTCACAGAGCTCATCGTTACATGAATTAAAGAGCTTCACACTTTTGGCTGTACAAAAGCTAGCAGAGAATGCAGAGACTCAAGTCTATGCACTTTAATGCAGGGCTTGCTTCCTTACCCCCTTTCTCCAACCATAATAACTTTTCCTCGGTTCAAGTGGATAAGCTGTTCTGGAGTTGAGTACAAACTTATCTGGCTCAGATCAAGGTGGATTCACTAAAACTCATAGGCTGGATTCCACAACTGAACTGAACACAAAACCTTTCTGTGCCAAAACAATGTTCCAAATGAAGCAGCTGTTCTAAGGAGTTCAATTCATTTATCTGAATTTACTGATTCCATCTTTCCAGATCCACTATACGACATTGTGCTTCTCCCAGGCAGCACTTCACAATACTGTTAGAATACCTGCAGATCCTGGAATTCCAGATTTCCAGCCTTTACAGAACAATTTCTGCAGCCATACACAGGACGCGAGTGTGAACTTGCCAACAATGGCCATGCCTGCTGACAGTGGAGAGCCCTCTCATCGCAGAGCAAGCTGGTTTTGTCATTGTCACAGGATTTCGACCAAGTTCTTGTGCTGACAAGACACTCTAATAGCAAACCCCCGAAATCCATCACCGGGTCCCTGAAAATGGTTTCTGTATAAAGCATGGCAAGCTTATTTTCTTAGTGGAAGGCCTTATGTGAAGCACTCTTGTTGCAGAACTTTCTATCCAACAAAATCCTTTTGGGATTCTACACAAAACACAATCAGCACTTGGAAAGGCAAAGCCAATATTCTTCCTCCAAACTCTGCATTAACTCTCTTTATTTGTCTTCTTTCATAAAATCTCTTCTGTACTTTTATCTAAGTGCTCATCTGACTGTGCACAGCCAAGGTGCACATCCCTCCTGATACCCTGAATCCTCTGCTTTATTGCCATGATTAGTACCTTCAGCTGATATTTCAAGTCAATTTAGCAAGGAAAAGATCTCTGTCAATGAGCTCCAGCTGAAGACCCTATACCTGCTGTTTTAAAATCAGGATTAGCGTACCATCACCCCAACACACCATCAAAACTGAAACTCCTGACAGTCTGTAGTCATGTTCTATCGGGTGCTCTGTAACAGCTCCTCAAATACAGCTGCCAACACCAAGTACCACCACTCACCGGCACCTTTCCTTATGAAACCTTAGAACACCAAATATGTGAAAGTGGAAACAAATAATCTGTTTGAAGTTATTTCACATGAAGATGTATCATTGCTAAGATTTATAGTAAAATAGAAATTGATTTTTAAATAGGAAGAGGTAACAAGAAAAGTATAAATTTCCAGCTAGAAATTGTTACTGTAGCTCATAAGAGCTGAATTTTAATTTCACATTTTTCTGTTCAACTGGATGATGTCCAATTCCAGAGAACATTTTTCATGATGTCTAGATCTCTTGGAAAGACAGATTCTTGTTTCTGTGAAGCTGAAATCTCTTTTGCACTATTCTGGGGTTTTGGACAAAAAACAATTTTTCTCTCATCTGTATGTACATTTACAAATTCAGATAATGGATAAAAAAAAATAATTTCCTATTTTATTTTTTTTTAACCAAAAGGGAAGAAACAAATAATCCCTCCAAACAGTAGATGTAGCTTCAAATTGTTTTCTTTGACTGACTTCACTTTGGCTTTCAGCAGTTTTTTTAAAAATCTCCCTTAGCAGTGTCTGTAGTAACTTTTTTTTTTTTATCAGGGTACAGTCCACTGCATATGAGAATGAAATAGTCTATTTCAATATAAGTAAAAAGAAAGCAGGGGTACTTAAAATCTATAGCCCAATATGTTAATATGAATGCTTTAACATTTAAGATTACAATAGAGAAGCAGATGGCTCTACATGACAGGCACATATGTCAGCAAAACATTCCTCTATATGCATAAAATAATGTTTAAATTATAAAACTATGTAGATGATCTTTTGGCCCATAGGGGTGGGGTGTTAATTTTTCCAAAACCCTACAAAGGATAATGGGACTGTATGAGCAGAACAGATCTTTGTGGTAATTGCCTACTCAATTGCAGTGCAAGGTAACATTCATAATTATATCAAGATCTATTGTAAGAATTTAGTGGGTTTCTTTGTTGTTTTTCTTTTTATCCTTACTATATATCTTTGAATACTCCATCACATATATTTCAGTATGTGCTCTAATTTCCATCTGTGTTTCTTTGGAGTGAATTTATACCAACTACAGCTCTTACTGTGTGATGAAATGGCCTGGAAAACTGAACCAGACCTTTCGCTACACATAAGATAAACTATTCTGTTATTTATCACTTTTATGTATTACATCTCTTCATTCTGGCACTTGCATTCTGTTCTAGATAAGTTTTCCCCATACATTATTAGGAGTGTGACTTGTCAAGACTTCCATAGTAGCTAAACATTCTAGACACATAATAGATTACTTAAATATGAAAAAGTTTGTAAAAATTTTTTAAAAGTAAATTGCAATATAAGGAAGAA
>JAVHNF010090221.1:0-12248 GCA_034783455.1 Micropsitta finschii
CCAGGTTGGACAGAGCCTTGGGTGACATGGTCTAGTGCAATGTGCCCCTGCCTATGGCAGGGGGATTGGAACTAGACGACCTTAAGGTCCTCTTCAACCTTAACTATTCTACGATTCTATGATTTCATGCCAAGGGAAAAGTCAAAGATGTATTTTCTAAAATCTCCCAAAGAGTTGCTGCACACCAATATTCTCAGCTGCTTTCATGAAACATTATAGAAAATGAATTCAATTTTACATTTTAATTGTCGAGCAATACAGATGTGTAATGTAAATAAGAATCACTGGTCTCCATCAATGTTAAAATGATAAAAGTAACTGCAAGTTGTTTATACAAAGACTGTGGTTCACAAATATAAACCTACAGGAAGAGTATTACCCCAACATGCTTGCACTTCTTCCCTCCCATGCAGCAGATGCTTTTTACATTAAAAGAGTCAAAAAGAAAAAACCCATTCTACAATCTACAATGTTTATACGATAACTTTTCAAAGTATTTTAGTCATACAGGAGCATAAATAATCTTGGAAAAATCTTACTATCACCCCTTTTGAAGTGTGGTTGCTAGTAATATAAGCCCAACTTGACTAGGGCTTTGTACTCCAGCATTTACTATAGCCCCACAGGAAGGAACAGCCAACATGAATAATTGCTTACCTGATGTTTTGTACAATATTTGCTTAATCAGACATAACAGTATTATCTGTAATCTAACTCAGACAGTACTGCATAACTGTTAACTGAAAATTACTTTAAATAATCTACATCAGGCATAAAGCATGTATTTGCACCGTATCTAATGTTTCTTCCTACTAAGATTATCACAGCTTCAACAGAATATAGCACTTTCTATGTTGTTTTATTTTACAGTCACAGTGTAGCTGTAAGCTGTTCAAAAGATGCTGGATGCATTTGCAGGGTGCCTTTGTGGTGGCTGAAAAAAAACTAAGAATAGAACTGTTTCTTTTTGTTTTCTTTCTGTCAGACAGAAGCCTGAAAGTCATGAAAATTTAAACCTAGTCCTATTAAATAAAATAAAAATGGTGATTGCTGCACTGCCTAATAAATGCTGAAGGTGTTTGGAATGTAGAACTGGCATTTTCTAGCATTTCATCATTTTCTGGTATTTAAAAATTTTCTATTTCAAAGTTTTTTACCACTTTCAATGATTTATCTAAAAAATAATAATAAAAATAGAAATCTTGGTATTACCAAGTCAAAATTGGGCTGACAGCAGACTGTCTCATAGCTGGAGTTAAACCACTAAACTCACAATAAATTCTTGACCCCACAAGTTAAAAACATGAGGTTTTCCACCCTAGCTGGTCTTTCAGCTCTCAGACAGCCAAACAGCTGAAAACACAAGGCTCCTTTACACCAAGTTTATTACACCAGGTTAACTTCCTCTATGGTGAATTTCTTCTTCTTGGACTGGATGTGTTCATACCTATGAAAGGCACATATGCGGCAGTCATAACTTCCAAAATAAATCTTAAATATCATTCAAATTTGCTGCCTCTGGATGGTGACTCAGACAGAATAAAGGTGAGGCAGCTCTTCTGCATTGCCTTCAACAAAGAGAGGCACTGGAGTTAGGTATTGTAAATTTCTCTTGAGGAAAAAGGTGAATATTTTTCTTGGCACAGAGGTACCAGTTTAACTCCTAACTCTGTTTTCTGACATTGAAGTTTCATTTTCAACTGGAAAAAAAAGTCACTGTTGGAGTGAAACAGGAGACTGGAGATATGATTTAAAATAGTGATAATCTGATCCAAGTTAATATGGTTTCAGTACAACTTTGCTGACACAAATTTTCCAAAATTATGGTGGAGAAAAAAATATTCATCTCTATTATTTTAACAAGCTATTTTTTCTTTCTGTTTTGTCTTCATTATTGAAAATTTGAACAATTTTGTTGGTGATTTTTTTTTTTTTAATTTAGTGTTTTAAAACTGGTGTGGGGCACAGAGAGCAAGTTGTATGCAGAATGTAAAGTAAATTGGAATCTTATAAATAATGAACAAAGGACATTTTTTGAAAAATGTTTTGGTATTTAAATTTTATAGATTTCATTAGTTTAATGGAAATAAAACACACAAAAACCTTTGGAAATATTATACTATATAATCAGGTACATCTGAAAGGAATGAATGAAGAGATTTGCTTGATTAAATTCCGTTACTGTTGTGCTGAGTATTTGTGTCAGCAGATGCTTTTAATGAACCTGGGATTTATAATAAAAAGGGGAAACACAAGGGAAAAAAGGTTACAGGTTAAATAAAAGAAAGAAAAAATGTAAGAACACAGAAACACACTGTGGAGCTTAACTTAAGGTATGACCTTGTCTCCCAGGCTTCCTTTCCACCCACTGGCTCCTTGGGCAGCACACAGGTATGTGGGGTTTACAACTCCAGCACAGCAGTCAGCCTGTACAACCTGTGTGGCAAAATGTGGGATGTGCTCCAGCCAGTGCTTGTTCTGTTTAGATGTTTAGGGGTTTAGTTTTAACTTAAAGGGAAACTGATCGTTCTGATTAGGTGACACTGACTTTATTTTGATGTATAAAAAAAAAGTGTTTCAGTTGTAGCATTGGGGTTTACATTTTTTTTTAAAGAGAAATATTGAGCTGCGTCATACTTTTCCTTCATTGAATGCCAGCCTATATTTAGCTCATCTTAGGCGAGAATGCATTTCATCCATAACCACATCCATTTATCTTAACTGCTCCATTTTTCACTAGCACTGAATTTTTGGTGTCTTATTGTTATTTTACTTATAAGATGTAAATTTTATTCTTACTCGAAAGAACTTTTCTGTATTACAGTTTTTTTTCTCTTGTATTTCCTTCACAGCTCTTTTTTCTTTCTATAAGCTACCAAATAAAGCTTTTTTCCTCATTCTTTCTCTTCTATACCTTTCAAACTCTTTTCCCTTTATTAATTATTCCACTTTAATGCATATTAACTGTCATGGTCTTTTTCTTTCTCCATTTCATTCACGGTTTCTGTTCTTCAGCAGCTATTTAGACACAAAGACCTGCCAAATTCCTTTTTTCCTAACTTAAATACATTACCTTGAACTCTCTTTATCTCCACATAATTTTAATTCTCTATTCTCCATCTCCTTTCCTGTATGCTATTGATTGATTTTGTGGTTAACTGATGTTTTAGAAACTGAAATATTTCTGAGACCCCCTTCCCACCAATTTAGGGAGAAAACAAGCATGGGACTGCGAAACTAGTTATCATGAGGACATATATTGCTAATACTACTTTTACTCTAAGTGTTACTATAAGATAGAGGATACAGACAATTTGGGATGCAAAATAAGGAAATCAGATAGAATCCTAAAAACACACTTTTGGAAGCTGAATGAATTGCAAGAACCAGTAGAATTTGTCCTGTTTCAGAGCCAGAGAGACAACCTTTGATCTGACAGCTAAGTTAACTCTTACATCACTTCTTATTTTCTTATGGTGTAACTTTATTTACATGTTGCTTGCATGGAGCATTACTCATTAAAGAAATACAGAGGCTTTAATTTGTTCTCGAGTTTAAAATGAGATTGTGCAGATCCATGTTTTTTCCTACAATTACTTATATATACATACATTATACATATATGTATATGTACATTTTATCTTTATTGTAATGCAAATAGTACAAAAACTCGATTCTAATACAGTGTATAACAGTTATCATTTCAGAATGGTTCATATTTGATTCCAGAGTGATGAAAATCATTATTTTGAAAAATAGGCTTATACACAAAAAATAACAGTAAATATCTGACATAAATGACTTTTCTGCATTGCATTATTTGCCACAAAAGAGTAGATTCTTGGAAGCTATCTGGAAGCCATTTAAAGCCAAAGAGCATAAGAAAATAAAAAAAATTAAAAAAAAAAAAAGAAAAAGAAGTAATCCATTTCATGATTAGATGGAAAAGTAAAAATTAAAAAAAAAATATAATAATGTTTTATCAGCATTTTCAGTTCACAAGATCAAAATACAGGCTGAGTGGAGAATGGATTGAGAGCAGCCCTGAGGAGAAGGGCCTGGGCCTTTCCGTATGAGGGGGATGTGGATCTGCTTCCATGAGTCCAGAGGAGGGCCATGAAGATGAAAAGGGATGGAGTACCTCTCCTATGAAAGGCTGAGAGAGTTGGGCTTGTTCAGCCTGGAACAGAGAAGGCTCAGGGGAGACCTTAAGGTAGCTTTCCAGTACTCAAAGGGGGCCTACAAAAAATCTGGACAGGGACTTTTTACAAGGGCATGTAGTGATAGTGATGGCTGTAAACTGAAAGAGAGAAACTTAGATTAGATTTTAGGAAGAAATTCTTCACTGTGAGGGTGGTGAGACACCAGAACAGGTTGCCCAGGGAAGTTGTGGCTGCCCCATTCCTGGAAACATTCAAGGCCAGGTTGGATGGGGCTTTGAGCAGCCTGGTCTTGTGGAGGGTGTCCCTGCCCATGGCAAGGAGAGTAGAACTAGATGATCTTTAAGGTCCCTTCCAACCCAAATCATTCTATGATTCTATGAGTCTATGAAAATGTTGTAAAGCAAAGATGAAATAATTATATATTGCTGTACTTAAAATATTTTATCTAGAATTCCTTACAAAACCCCACCAAACACTCACTCTTTCCCTTGTTAAATCTCTTTGAACATATGTGCTTTAGAACAAGAAGAGGAAAAGCTTATGAGAACATTTTTCAAGGAAAAAGCTCTTTTGGAGCCACAACTAGAGGAAAGTACATTTAATTGGTATGTTCATTATGAAAACCATTTGCATTGAGAAAAGTGTTTATGAAAAAGGTGTGGAATCTTTGACTTATCCATTACCTGCTGTCATGGCACCGACCTTTATACAACTTTTAAAGTCTGTGCATACATGATCAGTACATAGTCTTTGATCTTATTACATGAGTGGCTTTAAGATGGATCAAAGGGATTGAAGAAGTAAGAGGTAACCAAGGCTGCGCATATGCCTGAAGACCACACTAAATGCATCTAAATGTATAAGTACATCTGATGTACTTATCTGGATGGATGGAGAGGATTGAAAATTGTAGTATAATTGGTTTCATTTTCAAACTTTTACAAGTGGAGCAGTTACTAGAGGAGGCTCTCAGAATGCTGAACATACGTATTAGCTCAACATCCTACCTAAGCTTTATGGCAAAACCCTATGGAAACCAATGTAAAAGTTTAGAAATAAACCTTTTCCCTTTTTTTTTTTTTTTTTAATCTATTTCCATGACTGGATTTTATCTAACTAAGCTGCTGCAGGAACCTGCTTTTCTGAACCAAGTAATCACCAATGTATCACAACAAAATCAGTAATAGAAAGACTGTAATGTGCTACTCACTAGTGTAAACAAATACTGAAAATTGCATAACATTTACAGTATTACAAGATCAGGATAGTTCCCCATCTCAGAAATACAGGAGATAGTTTTATATCTTCTACTGCCTTCTTTAGCTTCCTGTGAAACTAGGAAGCCTACTTTGCTGACTTTATATCCATTTTCATTCCTACGATTATAACTGAATATCTTTCATTCTGAACACTTATGAGTACTTATCATTCAGAATGAAAATTCAATTTTTGTCACCAAGATCAGCTAAGAAATGGATAAACATGTTAGCATAAAACAGGGAACACAATGTACTTAAATTTTATTTTTATCCTTTTGTATGCTGGTAATAATTTGCTAAGAAATTATTTAATCTAACAACATGACCTAAATTTTGACCTCAGAATAATAATGACGAAATATTTAGCTATTAACCATCAAGTTTATCTTGTAATATCGTGATGTTTCAGCATAAACAAATTAAGTGTTTTTTCCTGTGGGTATAAAATAGGGTGGGGTGTGCAAAACAAATCAAAAGCAAATAGAAAAAAAAATCCTTTTGATATAAAAGAAACAAAAACTTTTTCCCCAGTTCTAAAATGTATCTCACAGTTATCTGTTCTTCTGTGGAAGCAGCTTGGTCTTTTAAGTAAAAATACAATCTCCTCCTTTGACAATATTTCTTTGATCTGTAGTTTGAATGGCTTTTAACTTTAATTTCCACTGCACCATGTTGTCATTATTCCTTCTTGGGAAAACATTTGATCTTTGTAAGAACATGCTGTGGTTTGAAAATAATGACCTTGGGAAAGGAGAGTCATATCCAAAAGCATGCAGAACAATGATGCTTTTATCTCCAGGCAATGTCATATTAGTGGCTGTCTGCTCAGCAGGAGTTGAAAGCTTATCCAACATATTTGCTTTGAAAATTTCATAGATAACAAGGTACAAAAACATTAATTTAAAAAACTGGTAGTAACTATGCAGTAAGGCAAAAACAGAATTACAGTAAATGGCATATTCAACTAAATGAATAAACATATTTATTAAAATAGATAGTCCTATTTTTCTCTTCCCACTAAGTTACATGTTTGGATAGTATGCATCTGCTTTGGGCAGTAATTTACACTGACTTCTAATTCTAATATTTTTATCTATTCCATGGAGTAAAAGCTTCTTAATTGTTTGGGTTCTTTTCAGTTGGGAAAGTCTTGTTACGTATCTTCTCTATTCTGTGGTTCTGTGATTCTCAGAACCATTCTAAATTAATGTTTCTTCCTTCAAATAATGTCTTTGCATTGACTCCAATGTACATTAAAATCTTTAGGATTAGTTTTCATAAAACTAATTTTTCATAAACATCAGGAGCATTTATTATACTGACAAAATGTAGTGGAAATTAAATGACAATGCAAATTATGCATGCATCTGAAAAAGTATTGCCTGATTTAATATAACAGTCACAGTTCAGAAGGAAAGATATAATTTCAGTTATTATGAACAAAGCACAAACAAAAAAAAATATATCTGAGAAAACTGATATTTTTTAATGTGTGATACAGAATCAGTCTGAGAGTCTGAATTTGGCTGAATGAATTATGGGCTGGGAATGTTTATTCCATCTACTGTCCAGTAAGAATAGACAGTTCCTTTTCAGACACCTGACAACATTACTATGCCATGTATTGTATCACAGTTGTTTATCTGGCATTTGGCAAGACGCATCTCACAAAAGGAAGTCTTTTTTTTTTTTTTTACTTTGCTAAAGTAGTTTCTGAACCTAGGAATAAAAGAACTTTTAAATAAGTTAAAAAAATAGTTTTCGAGAAACCACTGAATTTTTTTTTTTTTTTAATCTTCTTTTATCAGGGATGTATCATCCAATATTTCTGCAACAATAGGTGTTGATACTGGCAGTGTGTGATGGTATGAGCTAGAGAAGGAGCCTAGCTCATAGTATCTTCTAGGGTCATATTTGCTATTGCAAATGTTGAAGACAAATAGATAAATGGATGATTGGTCTGATCCAGTAAGACACATCTTTTATTCTGATGTTCTCCTGCACAGCTGCTGATAAGTTTCCCACCCATTCTTATCCTCTACTTGCCATTTCATCAATCTTGTCCAAGACTGTTACCATAGATTACAGTAAACGTTTCAGAAAGTATTTTATTTCTCCCATCATACGATTTAAAAAATACAGCTTTATAAAATGGACCAATATGGGATGATACTATGTTTGAGAAGCATAGTAATTCTTGCCAGATTGGCAGGATTATGTGAAGAGTAATTCAAAAAAAGAATTAAAAATGCAGAAAGGTACTTGCAATCTAGCACTACATGTGCTATCACAGAGATCAGATTATGCTAATTCCTAACACTGGCTCAGTGTTGAACACTGCCTGCACAATTTATAAAGAAAACATTTAGAAGAAGAATAAATCTTAAAAATTAAGGTTACAGATCAGTCATGTAACTGAACAGAATTTATCAGCAAACTCCAAAATTCTACAGTAGTCCACCTAAGTTTTAAAGGAATTTTCCAATAACATGCAAAGATTTCATTCTTAAATTCTACTGAATATTTTCTTGAAATAAGCATAATGAGGGACTCTCGGTTCCACACATTTATGAGCACTTTGAAAAGCAGTATTCATGTAATCTAAAATTAGATACCTAGTTTAGATATTGTATGAACACAACCTTCTTAAATAATCAGGTTTTTTATTTCTATGTGAAAGAAAGATTACAGTGCTTTGCATTTTAATTTATTTTTTTAGAAAGAAAGCCACAACTAAGAAGCTTTTGCTAGAAAGGGGAGAATGGAGGGGGGAGAGATCCTTTAAATTTTCTAAGGCTTGGCTGGCTGCTGGTTGCCCACCAAGCTGCTTTATGACTCCCCTTCCATCAGCAGGCCAGAAGGAGGAAATATGATTAAAAGCTTGTGGGTCAAGGTAAGGTTAAGGAGACCACTTACCAGGTACCATCACAGGCAAACCAGACTCAAGGAAACTAATGTAATGTGTTGTCAATTAATTATAGCACAGTAGGATAGTGATAAATAAAACAAACCTAAAAGCACTCTCACCCCACCTCTCTCTTCTTCTCTGGCTCAACTTCACTTCTGACTTGTCTACCTCCTCCCGCTGAGTGATACTAGGGAATGGAGAATGGGGATTGCAGTCAGTTTGTAAGAGTTTGTCTCTGCCTCTCCTTCTTCATCACAGTCTTCCACTCCTCCAGCATGGGGTCCCATCCACAGGCCATACAAGAACTGCTCCTGAGTAGGTCCTTTCCATGAGGTACAATCCTTAACGAACTGACTTTCAGCATGGGGTCCTCCCAAGACTGCAGGTGAACATATGTTCCACTGTGCACCTCCATTGGCTGCAAGGGCGCAGCCTGACTCACCATGGTCTTCTCTTCTTCTCTACATGGCTACAAGGAAGTTACACAGTATGTTTTACCCTTTCTTAAACATATTGTCATAGAGGTGTTACCAGTGCTGCTGATGGACTTGGCTTTGGCAAGGAGTGGGTCCATCTTGGAGTTGGCTGGCATTTGCTCTGCCTGACATGGGGAAGCTTTTGGTGTCATTTCACAGAAGCCACACTTGCAACCCCTACAACTACCAAAATCTTGACAATTATATAATGCTTAAATCAGAAAGTACATTTTTCTCATATTTCAAAGTATTTTTTCTAATAGATTTATAATACAAAGTAGTTATTTTTTTTTCAATTTTCACTTCATATTGACTCTTGATCAGTATGAAAATACTAAAAAAAAATCTTTAAATTATAAAATTTGTCACTTGCATGTAAATTACAAAACTATAATAATCTGGGGGAAAAATTAGCTTAATGTTTAATTTTGAAAAAAAGGATGATTGAAAATAGCATTCAAATAGAAAGCATGAGAAGCAGATGTTGGCCTGAATGTCAAAGAAAATTAATCACATATTCAGGAAAACTGTAATAAATGTACTACAAGACTCATAATTCCTAATTTTGACTACAAATTTTCAGTACTCAGGAAAAAAGAAAAAATGAGACAGAGAAACAGAAAACTGGGTTTGCAGGCTAGAAGTTAAAAGATGAAAGCATAATGGAGCAAGAATAGGTAACTGAACCAGTGGGAAAGCTTAAGTGGTAAATAAACACAGAATAGGAAAAGCAAGCCAGTGTATACTAACATGGGGACAGTCCCTAGAAACAGGAAAAAGAATCATATACTTCTCCAAAAAACATTAGTCGCTCCTGAAGTCCTGAATCATTTAGCTATAACATTCTATACTACATATTAGTTTGAGAAACAGAAAAGCAGATTTTAACCTATTACATTTTCTATTTAAAGGTACATATTGGTTTTCCAGTTACCTAGGTCTGAATTCCAAGTGGAAATTCTTCATTTCTATTGCTTAATAAAAATGTGCTTCTGTAGCAAAGACTCACACTAACAGACATTAATCCAGTAATACTTAGTGTCTTGAAAGGATTACAATACATTAGAGGACCAGAATTAACGGAGGATTTCTTACTTAATTACCCAACTCTGGATAATTCAAAAGGGGGAAACTGCTATGCTTCTATTCTGATTTAGTGATTCATTTGACATTCAAACAAAATTTATCTGTAGCTTGTATTAAAAACTACATCATGCCCTACTTCCTCATCGCCCTGCCCTCCCCCACTTCCCAATAGAATCTTCAGTTTAGGCTGCTGCATTTCTTGATAAAATAAAAAAAGGCATGTAAAGCTGTTTGCCATCTGATATGTGGCAAATAAACTGCAAGAAATATAAAACCATATATATAAAATATAAAAATTTTACTTGTAAAACAATGCCTAAAAAATGAAATGACAGGCAAAGGTTATACCTATTATAAAAATGATTATACCACAAAGAAGCATAGCCAAATGTAATCCATTATATATTTAGTACCAAGAGGCCTATGGAAAATTACCCACTTTCTTAACAAATGAAAGTTACTAGGCTTGTTACTAGTTATACCAGATCACCATAGGCAGTATAACACATAGACAGAATGTATGCAACCCCCTTAATTTAACTGTACTGCTTCAGTGACAGTTTTCAAGAATGAAGGTTGTATTTTAGCCTTCTTCTTTTTTATTTTTTTTTTAGTGAGGTTAAAACCACGATATTTTTCAACAGTGATTCAAGAGCTGAATTTGTACTTCTTACCTACATCTGAAATTCCATACCAGTAATGCCAAAACCCTTATACCGCAACAAATTCTCTATTAGTTCTTTGTTACACAAAACTGAATAGAAATTGAATCTGAAGAAGAAACTGATGGGGGGACTGATGGAAAAGTCCCTCTAAGACTGGCTTCACATCAGAGGAAGGTGGTGGAATCATTTGTACTGCATTTGTCTGGGATGGAGTTAATTTTCCTGACAGCAGCCCATACGGTTCTGATTTCAGATTTGGTAGCAAAACAGTGTTGATAGCCCACTAACTAATATTTTGGTCAATGTTCAGCAGTGCTTGCACAGCCTCAATGCCATCTGTGTTTCTCACTCTGCTCCCAAGTGCCTGGCGGTGTGCAAAAGGATGGGAGGATAGCTTGTACTGACCGAAGAAATATTGCATGCCACATAGCATCACACCTAGCAATAAAAATGAATGGCTGGGGGGAATCTTCCCAAAGTGATTGTTGCTCAGGCACTGGCTGTATAATGGTCTGCTGGTGGTGAATGATCATTTTTGACTTTTTTTTTTTCAGTTTTTCTCTTGCTTATTAAAATGTCTTTAACTTGAGCCATGAGGTTTTATTTTTTAACTTGCTTTTGCCCTTTATATTCCATTCCTCATTTTGCTTGCAGGGAGTGAGTAAGCAACTGAGGGGGAACTTAGCTGCCAACCATAGTCAAGCCACCATGTTACATCTAGATAACTACGGAAAGAAGCTATCCCTTTCACAGACCTACAAATCAGGCAGATTGCATTCACAATGAATTGTCATTTATGTCAGTACACTTTTGCTTCAGTAAAACGCAAAGCAGAAGTTAAGATTCAACTCTGACACAAGTTACAGGAAAAGATGTCCACCTAGAGATTTTTGTTCATTCGTATCTGTTTTTATTACATCCCTGTTTCTATCTCCTAGAATGCCCAAGATATCCCAAGACACAAATAATTTTGATGTGAAGAACCTACTGTTAACATAATACTGCCTATTATATTAGCTACGAAGATGGGAGAATTTTCACAGATGTATGCTGTGCCATAAATACTGGTATAGACTGCGGATATCAACTGGTATAATGAAATGTGATTTATGATGTTTAAAACCGTTTCAGTAGTTTAACCCAGGACATAAGCTGGGAGTTGCATACTAAGTGCTTGCTTAGGCAGATAATTTTTACATTGTGGTACACACTTTGCTGCTAAAATGACCAGTATCAGCAATCTTACTCTTTTTTTTTGTCTTAAGTTGATACCAAAGCCATATAAATTAAACCAAACTACCCTTAGTTGTATAAATATTTAGCTTTAAATTCACTTTGACTTACAGTGTCAAAACTGAAAGTTCTTTAACTTCGAGAGACACTGTGAGACTATGCCAGAGACCAGGCTGAGCAGTCCAGAAGTTTTGTACTTCAGAAGCACAGGAACCTTTAAGAGATTTTCTTAGTATTTTTATAGTAGTTATTTCTAGGAGCTGAGGGAGGCGCAGCGCCTCTTTGTGATGAGTAACGTGTTGTTGCTCTGGCAAATTACTGCGGGCAGTGGGAATGGGTTTTCCGTGCTGTCCGCACTGAGGCGGTGAAGAGCAACTGCTGGCAGGAATATGAATGTTAATTGTTTTTATATTGATTACTTGTGGTATGATACAGTGTTCCTTCTGATATTGTAAATG
>JAVHNF010090233.1:3992-14142 GCA_034783455.1 Micropsitta finschii
CACCGCCAGCTCCCTCAGCACCCGTGGGTGTATTCCATCCGGACCCATCGATTTATAGATGTCCAGATTGCTTAACTCCCCTCACTCCTCTGCCCCCTTCCTAGTCTTCTGAACATTCCTCCCCATTGCTGGGAGATGGGGTGGGAGCTCTCTGTCAGTTTTTTATGGACCAATATGAGTACACTTTTTAAGATGCAGACTGTCAGCTCCCCTTGGTAGGGTCCACAGTTAGAGGATAGCCCAGGACAAGTCCTCACAGGTTTTCCCTCTCCTGTGCCCCCAGTAACCCCACTCATAACACAACAGTTAGCAGAATGGTGGCCTTCACAAAATACGGAGACACCCTGGGATCACTGAAAGATCAAACCTTGTTTCTTTTCCAGGGTACTTTCTGTGTATTTCTGTATTTCTTCCAGGTGACCGCACATCCTCTTGACACAATGAAATCCCACTGCAGTGTCAGCATCAGCTTTCACTTGGAGACAAAACCATGGTTTCTTCTGTTAATAGTTTATGTAGTTTTATTAATGTAGCTTTATTAAATTGTCCCCCCCCCCTTTATTTTTTTTTAAGATAAGCTTTTTTAAAATGGGTTCAGAAAATCTTACTGAGCAACTGGAAGAATTTTTGACCAACATTGGCACAAGTGTACAGAAGTAAGTTGCTTTGTTGAATTTTGAACTATTACCAAGACAATGATTTTTTTTCTGTTTCTACTTCTCTTAATAGATTATCTTTGTTACTAACACATTACTTGCTCTAGTGTTCGCAGGGAAATGGATTGTGAAGTAGAAAACATGCAGCAAACTATAGAGGATTTGGAAGTAGCCAGTGATCCACTGTATCTGCCTGATCCGGATACTACAAAATTTCCTGTTCATAGAAACCTAACACGGAAAGCCGGCTATCTCAATGCAAGAAAGTAAGGTGAACTTGTTACTTAAACATTGCACAATACTTTGTTTTGGGAAAGGAAAGCTAAAAGGCTACGCAATGTTTATTTGATATTGGCTATGTTGATGTTACGTACTTAGTTGAGTCAAGTCACATAGGAGCTATGCTGTTTCTTTCAACTCATTCACTTAATGGGTATTAAGTTCATTGTTACATTGATATAGTGTCATTCAGGTACAAAGCAGTTACTCTGATTTTAGTCTACTTTTGCCTGAATTTTCACACCAAAAAGTTCAAGTGTAATTTCACTGGATTGTAATTGGAAGACAACAGGACTGCAGGTATCAGGATTGTTGTATAAGTATCTGTTAAAGCTTTGGGATTCAGATTACTAATGAAATACATCAAGCTTGAGATATACAAGGCAAAAGAGTCTCTCCAAACTGAAATACAAGTCAAATGGTCTCTTTTGCCCACAGGAGGGAGCTGCTACTCTGTTTATTGAAGCCTAGCGGCTGATTTTTATAGTTACTAAAAATAAGTTGTAACACAGATTATTTTTCTGTAATTTACATAATAAACTACAAGGAATTTTTTTTTTTTTTTTTTTTTAAATGTGATTACCTTTACAACAACAGTTAGAATAACATACCTACTGAATGGGGCATGGGTTCTGTAGTAGAACACAATTAACAGCAATTAATATTGAAGAGTATCTGCACAGAAAGGGGGGCTAAACTGCAAGTATTCCTCCTGGTTTTTGGTTTCAGATTGTTCCTCTTTTTCTTATTTTGGGGAAAAAAATTAAAAAAAAAACCAAACCCAAACCAAAACCCAACATGGTCTAAGCAAAATGTTGGAAGTCTTGTTGGCTGGTACAAAATACCGAGACAATGGAGGTATTTTAAGTGACTAAGGTAATTCTTAACGTAAAGTTCTTGAAAACTTAACAATGTAAATATGGAGTTCAGAGGTCTTATCAATTATATTGATAATGCATATAATTCGAAAGTGTGTATTGCATATAACAGTACCGTAAAAGCTGATCATCAGAACTGGAAGACCCTTTTATTCTAAATGGTTTCACATAATTTTAAAAAGCCATTATTTATGTTTTCTTTGCCCAGCAGTAGGTTTAGCATGAAGAACCACAGATGGAAAGAGACTTAATTTATCTGTAAAGCTAACCTAAAACATGAAACTGGGAAAAAAGTTTTCTTAAGTGCTGAGATGGTTTGCTGTGCTGAAATGATTTGCAGCTCAGCTGAACTCCAAATCTACTAAGAACCTCTTTATATCTTTTAGTAAGACAGGGCTGGTGTCTTCCAGCTGGGAGAGACAGTTTTACTTCACTCAAGGTGGAAATCTGATGAGCCAGGCAAGAGGTGATGTAGCTGGGGGACTTGTCATGGATATAGACAATTGCTCTGTAATGGCTGTGGACTGTGAAGACAGACGGTACTGTTTTCAGATAACATCATTTGATGGCAAAAAGTGAGTATCCTTATATTCCTTACATTGCTGTTACCTGTAAGTAATACTGGACTCACTAATTCAAAAAAGAAGGATGATCTGCCTTTGACCAGATTATAGCTTGATAGATTTTGGGGGTATTTAGAACCAAAATCTGGGGTGTCTTTTTATAACTTCCTAGTGTTGTTTGTGCTTTTCCTATATGCATTTTGTCATAAGCTTTATAATGTAGGTGAGTAGTATTTCAGAATAAAGTGACCATAATGAGTTTACAGTCATGTTTTACTGCATTTTGTGAGTGCCTAAGTATTACATGGGCACAATTAGAATGTTGTTCCTTTTCTGTTTTCAAGAGAAATGAAAATGTAGGTTTCTCACACTCCCCAGTTAAATGTTAACTGCACTCAGCATACACGCAGAATCTTCAGCGTTTCTTAATTTGTTGTGCACTGTAGGAACATGAAAATTAAGTTTCCTGTCTGAACGTATTTCAAGTGATGGTATCATCTTTTCCATTCTTCTATTTCAGGTCTTCAATCTTACAGGCAGAGAGTAAAAAAGATTATGAAGAGGTAAGCTTATAGGAGGTTTGCATGGAGTCCAGAGATTTTTCTGTTGCTCAGAAGGAATACATTTGTAATAATAGTTACAATGCTCATTTTATGTTCTCTGGATGGTGAGCAGTGAACTTTTTAACTGACAGAGTTTTACTGCATTAAATCCTAGAGAAAAGAATGCAGTTATGATTGCCACAAGTCCTCTTCAGTAATATGGAAGAAAGGGAAAAAGAGAAAAAAGAACTCACAAGACACACAACCTACAGCTAAATAGCTAGGAGTAGGGGAATCTTGACAAAATGCTGCTTTTCCTTCTCCCTGTTCATGCTTTCCTAACCTTCCTTCTTCCTACCTGCTTGTCAGGAATGGAAAATGAAGGAAGTCCTAGGTTACAAAGAAAGTAGAAAAAGTGCTGAAATGAGCCAACTTGGGTATTTAATCAAGTTTGTTTTAAAAACTATGTAAAATTAATTTTTTTTTCTCCCTCCTCCCTTGTCTTTTTCAGTGGATATGCACCATAAACAACATATCGAAACAGATATATCTAAGTGAAAACCCTGAGGTAACTTGACTAACATTTATAGTATCAGTAATACGTTAAGATGTAGATACACACAAAAATAAAGAGATCAGCTGGATCCAGTTGGGTAGCAGAGAATTAAGCTTGAGTACTTAAGATATGTCTGATTGTGAGCTTTTTGTATCATGAAATCATATAGTCCTTTGTTTCCTTCATCTAAATGGTTATATAGAAAGTGATAAGAATATCTGACTTTTATATTTGGTATAGCTTTTTGACATCTTCAGGATCTTGTGTTTGTATCTCGTATGTGATACTTTGTTCGAAAGCATTATGACAAATACTCAGATGAATAAATTTAATTCCTACCAGAGAAAACTGACAATCTTATGAATATGAATCTTAGGAGTAGCAGTTTTGTAGGAAAAACATATTTTCACTTTATGAACGAGTTATTTGCCTTCTTAAAGAGTTTGAAATTGATTATTTGTTTCATGTAGAGAATTTGGGTAAGGAAATTAATGTCATTTAGATGGCTTACATTTATATTTATTTAGCAAATTCATATTGATGCAGACTTTCATAGCAGTTCTTACTTGCTAAATTAGGGGAATTGGCCCAACAGAGTCCATTGTTTCATAACAGAGCATTTGTCTATATGTAAAGTTTGTTGAAAGTGATATTGTACCCTTTAATGTTTCTGTTGAAGTCTGAAGCACATTATTGGAAAGGAGACTTTCAAGTGGTCATATACCAGGATGAAAACCTTAGAGCAGTCAACAGGCAGCTTGTTGAATAATACAGAAATCCATTGCTCACCTACATAATGCAAGGCTCTTGCCAAATGATCTGGAAAGTTACGATGAAACAGAAGTGTGTCGTGCCAGGTCTTGGTTAGGAGCTAAATATAACTTTGTAGATAATACAAGCACCTGGACAGTTGTCAGCTATACAGATGGAAACCAAAATCGTTTTAATGCAGCGCACAGTTACCTGAAGCATGTGTTCCGATGAATACACAGCTGAACTTCTGTTTAGTCGTGGCATAAATGGGTGCAGCTGTCTTGCATCAATGAAGGTGTGTGCATTTACACCTCAATCTTTGTGCCTTTTCCTCACTTTCCAATGGCTTTATAATAATTCTCATTTTCATTATAAGTTTCTGAGTCGTACACTCACACAAAATGCACCTTCTTCATCATTTTGTCTCCTGCACCTTCCTTATCCAAAGATTCTCTTAAGGGCTTTCACTTTTGGCTTTACCCCATGAAGGGAAGGAGTCAACATAAAATACTTCAGAATTAGGGATTCCAATTGAAGATTACAATGGAATTCTTCAACTGTAAATGGTCCCTTGTTTGTTGAAATAATATTGTAACATAGTCCTCACTTGATACTTGTTCATGTCTCGGTTTTTCAGAAACATTTAAGTGTTCCCAAATTTTAAGGGCAGACTTTTTAATCTTCATGGGTTTAGGCAGTAGCTGAGGACTGCATTTCTCAAATGAGATTCTTTTTTTTTCTCTGGCTACATTGGCATATTTTACCAGACTTTTCACTGGGACTTTTCTCTGTTGATGGCTTTTCTTAACACTTGCAGTACAGCAAAGCAACTGCATTCATTAAAATTTAGAAAGTGAGCAGCAGAGAATGTTTTGCAAGTTAGAAGAAAATACTACAAGTATGTTAGTGAGAGTTTAGGATTCTCTGTTCTCACAAAGAGTTGTTTATAACTTCTGTCAGTTGCATATAAATAAAACTAAAATCTTAAAGCTTATTTTGAGGAAAATGTTTTCAGTTATTTTTTCGCATCCCTGTCTTGCAGGAAATTGCTGCACGTGTGAATCAGTCAGCTCTGGAGGCTGTTACTCCGTCGCCTTCTTTCCAGCAGAGGCATGAAAGCATGCGGCCAACTGTGTAAGTTAATGAACTACAGGTATTGGAAGAGCACATCTGTACAGAGAATCCTGGATAAAGTTCCAGGAAAAACAAACAAAGCGCAAAACTTTGTATGTTCAGAACTAAATCTTTGATAGGCTTGAAGAAAATTTCTTGAACTCACCTTTCTAATATCATGTAGCATTCATGTTACTCGTTGTTGCGAGTCATCCAGATTTCCAACTGAATAGACAGTTCTGTTGATTGTATTGTATATCTGGTTTGTTGTATGAACTCATAATGAGACTTCCCTTAAAGTACCCAACTCCTGGAAACAGACCTCAGATATTTTAACATCAATATATAATCACATGAAATATAATACAATCTGATGCAATTATAAATGCAAGTAGTAACTATAACTTAAATCTGATCTAGGAACATAGACTCCATTTTTGCTTACTATAGCCTGATCATCAGTTTTTTAGGTTTTGTGTTGTTTTACATCCAAGCTGTGGAGCACTGTATTGATCTTCTATATGGTTTAATTTATTATCAACCAACTTGAAACTAAGATATCTTCATTTTTATCTTTTTTTGTTTTAGACAATCTCGTCCTCCTGCGGCTCGTACTAGCAGTACAGGGTCACTGGGATCTGAATCAGCAGGTTTATCAGCACTTTCCTTGGATTCACTTGTTGCACCTGACACTCCAATACAATTTGACATAATATCTCCAGTTAGTGAAGATTTTCCTGGTCAAACAAAATCTTCAGGGCAATCAGGCAGGTAGGAAACGTAAGGAGAAAGAAAGCAAGAAAATCCTGAAGTTAATGTTACTAATTTAAAAACAAATCAACAAGAAACCCATGTTGATGCTGCAGCTCCAGAACACTCATGTCACCAAAATTTGCAGTGGTTAGTGAAGTATAACAATCTTTTAAATAGTTAAATTAAGTTGTAAAAAAAAATGGCTTCATTACATGAAGTAGATTCAGGGTGCAGTCTTTGATTTAACAGAGCTTTTCTTGCTTTAACAGCTAATGCTTTTATTTATTGATTTATTTTAACCTTTTGGTTTCACAAAGTATTTTCCTTTCCTATTGCTTGCTCACCCAGCAGCTTGGGTTATTTCCTCTTGGAAACTCAAGAGAAATTTGGTAGCCCTGTCTCCAGGTGATGATGGCTTACGATGACACTCCTCTTAACCTGAAAGGTGAGTGAAAATGATCTAGGCTTCTAGAGTAATTTCATCTACAGACAAATTAAAATTGCCAAAGAACTCTTCCCAAACTATAAAAACATATTCTCCTACTTGTTTTTTGTAAACTTTGCACTCAGAAATAGTAAGAAAGACCTGCAGATCTGCACTGCATTTCTGGAACTATATGTACAGAATTTTGGTATTAAGGGAACATATTTGCAGATCCAGCTGCTCTTAACAACAAAAAAGCCAAAAAGATGAAAATTAATTAATGTGACTCTAGTCACGGTAATGACTTCTATCCCCTTGCCCTCTAGAAAAATACGTGAATTTTCAGTTGCACCTTACAGATATGGAAGATTTAAAATGACGTATATTTAACATAGTCAACTTCTTTTTTTGTTTTTGTTGGTTGGTATGGCAGGATAACAGGCTGGCTAGCTAGATTCTTAAGAATGGACTGATTTAAAATAGACCTGTATTCCAGGAAGTGGAGAGGTTAATACTTCAGCTAAATTCATGTCATCAGGTATAATTCTATTCTAGAAAATATTTTTTCATAGCAGAAATAATAGAGTTGTACTCAGTATTTTCAGTTAACCATCACTGTCAATAAAGAACTGCAGTGCTTGTGCAGATATGCAACATGCAAAGTAGCATGTAGAAGTATTAATGATTAAAAAAAACCCAACCCTTTCCTTAGTTTCTGATACTGATGACATATATAAATTTTATTTTTGCCTTTTGAGAAATCCTGTGAGATTTTGCATTTATGGTTCCAGTCTAATCTAAAATTACAAAAGTCTGAGCAATAAAAGACACCAACAGAAAGAATTTCCCATTACTGAATTACCACAGGTCAGCATTTAATGGGATTTTTCTTGATTGAGTCTATGTTAATTAAACATTGTAGCGATGCACTCTTGACTTCAGAGTTCAGTCTAGAACAATTTTACTACATTAAACTAGACATTTATTAGTTAGAAGAGTTCATTGATAAAACTGGCAGTTCTCTTCTGCACTTTGCTTTAGAACACTAACTGTTGAGAGGTGACACCTTCATTGCTCCCCTATAAAACCTAACTTGAAGTTTACTGAACCATTAACAGTAGTTTTTCAGACACCAGTTAGCCAGAGAGAGAGGATTTTGTCCTTTTTTAGAAGGAATTTTAAAACATTTCTCTATTTCCCATACTCTTTTCAGCATTGCTTTACAGCTTTTGAAAAACGTAGACTTGGAAGCCTAGAGTATTTTCACTTTTTGTTGTAACTAATAGCAGTTCTGTCTTTGAGAGCCAGAAATAGCCACATTTCTCTTGAGCTCTAGGAGTAAAAACTCAGTGGTGTTTCCAGAAAGCTGCATTTGAAACAAAACCAGTGACTTCAGTAAGTAATTCAGCAACTTGAGACAGCGATGAGAAGGGTGATGCTCCTATGGAGTACTGAAAGGACTAGCTTTTGGTTGTACTTCCTGGAGCTGTTCTGTGTTTTCAAAGCTAAAGGTTTTCACTTCTTAATTCAGGTATTAAAAAAGTACTGTGTGAGCAAAACTCTCCATGGCAGCAGTAGGACATTAATACCAAGATTTGTGCCCTTGAATATAGCAATTTATGTCTAACTCCTGATTAAAATGCTTGATCTTATGATTTATTGTATATTATTCCTCTGGATTATGAGTCTGTGAAGTCACTACAAGTTGATGCAGCATGAGACTACTACGTTACTCATGAGTGGTTCTTGTAATCTGACTCCTGGTTTAATGTTTTCATTTAATAGACGCACCAATCCTTTTGGTGAATTGGGAGGCTCAAAATCTGAAACAGAAGGTAAAGCAAACATTTTATTTCAATGCAAAATAAAAATTAGATTTTTAAAATTATTTTTCTGTTTTCATCTATAGCTGCTCTTTTCTACTTTAATGCCAGTTTTAGAATGCTTGGTGAAATCAGCAATGTGCTGGACAAGTTGTGTTAAATCAGGTTACTGTCTGAAAGTCTGTTTTAAAAATAATTCATTGCTCCTTTTGTTTTCATTAAACCAAATGAGAAGATGTGTAATGTGCTGTTTGGTAATGGTACCTGTAATTCATAGGTATGAGCAATCTCTTTCCACGGTATGAGAAGTTTAGAGTTTAGTGAAGTCCATCTTTGGGTTTGGATGGAAAACCTAAAACAGAGTTAACTTTTTTTTAATACTTTTCTTTGTCTTAGATTCCATTATTCATCAGTTATTTATTGTGAGATTTCTTGGCTCTATGGAGGTGAAATCTGATGAAAGTCCAGATGTTGTTTATGAAACAATGCGTCAAATACTGGCGGCTCGTGCAATCCATAACGTTTTCCGGATGACAGAATCACATTTATTAGTCACATGTGGCTGCTTAAAGTAAGTTTCCTGCCAGCCTTCTACTGATGTTTATTTACAGAATGATCTTCTTTCACTTTGGTAAAACTTAACCTTCTGGTTTGTTTTTCAAAACAACTTTTTAGGTTAATTGATCCACAGACACAAGTTACAAGACTACAAGTAAGTAACGTTGTGTTTTAAGATAAATAACCAGCAATGTCATTTTGCTCCTTTAAAAATAATATTATTGGATGTTAGCAAAAATCATTGACAGCATTTAAAAATAGATAACCACTAGCAAATCAGGTTTAACAGGAGTGATTTCAGTAGGTCAGGTAGGCTTTTGAAACACTGTATTTCAAAAATATTCCACCCTCTTGCTCTTCTTCTTTAGGCACAGTTTATGATGTGTCGTTTAATTTCTTTGTGGCTTCTTTTAAAAACATTTTTTATGAGAGGGGCATTCTGAATTACTTTAGTTTCCATAAAAGAAAATCCAGGTTGTGTGAAAATGTCTTGATATTTCAAGTAGTGCTTTTTTCTTTCTTTACCTTTGTGTCATGACGTTCAAAACTGCCCCAAAGCTTGTAGAGGTGAGATAAGTCATCTGAGTGCATGTCCAGATTTCTAAGTGTGTACATTTAAGGTCAGGAAAGCCTCATCTGACAGCTTATCGCAGCTCTAGTTAGGGCTTTCAGCATTAAAAAAATGACTCTTTACGAAGTCTTCAGAAGATCTGAAATTTCTAAGTCTGCCCTCTTTTAGGAATAAGAGTGCAAAATAGTTTATTGTAAGGCAATAATGAAGATATGTGTTGTACATTTTGGGGTTCAGTTTTTTTCTTTTTATTGTATATAGTTTTATTGGATATATTCTGAACTAATTGCATGAAGGTTTTGGACAAGTAGTGCCTTTACCTGCACCAGATACTGAAATCTTAAGTCACAAGTGTAATTTGTATGAATGATGTCTCTTTAAGGAAAATAAAAAAGGACTGTATTCCCATTTAGAAACTCACATTGAATTGTGGTACCACCCCTGTTCTTACATTGTCATGGTTTCAGCCCAGGCTGTAAATTAGAACTTCCCCCCCCACCTTTTCTTCCCCCCGCTCCTGGAGGAATGAGAAGAAGAATCAAAAGAATGCAACTCCCACAGTTTGAGATCAGAACAGTTTAGTAACTAAGGAATAACACAGATAACTACTGCTACCAACAATAATAGTAATGATAAAAGAAATAACAAGGAAAAAGAGAATACAATACCACCCTCCGACCG
>JAVHNF010090241.1:0-16220 GCA_034783455.1 Micropsitta finschii
CCACAGAAAGTGCTTACCTGGTATCTTCTGTTGTGTAATGGTACATTCAGAGCATTGTATCGGCTAGATCCTACAAGACAAAAATACAGTTATTACATCATGGTATCTTAAGAGACAATTACTGGTAGATTGTAGTTGGGTTTTCTTAAAAATGAAGTTTCATTGCAGTAACATTACAGTTCATGTAAGTAATATGAACTAAAAAGATACAAACAATCTGCTTCAATAAATTAGGCATAAACATCCTTAAGAGCTGTTATTGTGACTAGGTGGGCAGACAGCACTTCCATACTTGTCTCTGATTACAAGCCTTATTTAACCATCTGAACACCCTGAATTTGAGAGCAGAATCCTCGTGCCCCAAAGAACAGTATTCATCACTAACAAGACTGAAAAGTTAGTTTCTAAAAGCCTTTAAGGAATTCAAGATGATCTTCAAATTTCATTCACATCCCAGGTACCATCAGACAATCTGAATGTTTTTCATGGTTTGTACATTTAAAAAACAAAGCTCCTGCATATAATAGATTTGTTCATAATTAAGAATAAGATGCAGTCTCCACATTTCGGCATTCTGTTCCAGTTAGAGCACTAGAATTATTCAGTTACAGGGGGGCCCAATTTTTAAAGATGCAGATGGATATTTATACCTAGAGAAAACCTTAGAAAGTCTAACAGATTTAAAGCAATCACATCCATCCTCAATGAAATGGAATAATAATTACTACAGTTTAAAGTCTGCATGCAAAGGAAATCTCATTCCTTTTGTAGTGGTCACATTTGGCAGTTAACACATCGGAAGTAGTTGCATTGAGAACAAATAACTGTCCAAATTCACCAAATCCTACTCCTAAGTAAAACGCTTTGGAACATCTTTCTTGTCATGTTTCTACTCTCAAGATCATGCTTAGCATTCAGCAAGTCATTTGATTGTTACTAAACTGAAGCCAGCTGCTAGTTACACTTAAAACCAACCACAGAGCCTACAAGTAAGTTGAAATCTATAGAAGACAAACATTTCCTGACTTTCTTTCACTCTTCCACCACTAATGATCTCTCCCCTATTTCCAGCATCTTCTACACAAGCAAAACCATTATGCTATTGAGCAGATAAATTATTTGCATCAAAGTTCTTCCTACAATGATAACCACCCTTAAAAAAAAAAAACAAACAAACCAGAAACCAAACAGCTAAAGAAGCCAGAGAAGTAGAAATAGGCAGCAGATGCCAGGCAAAGTGATCTTTGTGAGAAGAAATAAGTGAAAAGGGTATGAACTGAAAGCATCACCACCTAAGCATAACACCCTATATGAAGGTCAACATTTCCTAAAGATGATCTGGGGTTTCTAAGCCAAGACTCACTCAACTGCCAACCCAGTGGAGAACTTGAAGCCTCACTCTTGCAGCACCTGCCAGATCAGCTTTTAGAGAACCTAAGGCTATTCAAACCATTGTCAGCAAGTTTTAAATCAAATGGAAAATGCAAAAGCTACCAATAAAACCTACTAGAAATTCAGCAGCCTATTTTCACTTCTCTGCTTCTTCTCCACTACTTTGAGCTTTTTCACTATTCCAGGTCTTCCTAGTCTCACTGCCAAAGAGTACAGACTGCTGCCTGCCCATCTAAAACCTCATGTTCAAGCTATTTACAAAAGCACCCACTACACAGCACTGATCTAGCACATACTAATCAATTCTTGTACCAAAGCAGTGCAAAGGCTGAACACTCTTAACTCCATGGTATCTGCTGTGCTTCAGTCTGCCTAGTAGCAGTTGTAAAGGAAGCAGAAAGGAATGCTGCTTCTGGTATAAGTCCTCAAATTCAAAGGGTATTTTTGATTCTGAAAAGATGAACAAATCCCAGACAAACCATGGACAGGAACTAGTGTGGGTGCTCTCTGATCAGAGACATGTTGACAGACTTTCCACTAATACTAAGTATAGAGCATTATTGGTGCAATGTCCCATTAATTAACTAAAGTCAATGTCTTTGCAGCCATTAGTTTATCCCCATTTTAATTTACTCTAACTCTTGAATACACCTTGCCAAAAATAACAGTCTTTGAGATGAAAAACTGAAGAAATCTTTGTGGAGAAACCAGTCAATTGACAGTGTTCCTTCATTATTTACAATATTCTGTCAACACTAATCAAGACAAGTAGCAAATCACACAAAAGCCTTCAGAAGTTTTGATTTTCATTAGGTATATATATAAATATAAAACTTTTTTATTTTAAGATTATTAAACAAGATTAAGTATTATAAATACTTATTACAATTACCTCCAAGTGTCTGTTCAGACATCCAACACTTCTTACAGCTAATGCATTTTAATTCATAAGGAATACTTCCCTCCAGATGGACACCCAAAATTAAACAAGAAACCCAGATCAAAGCAATACGTACTTGTGTCATTAAAAGGGACTTTTTCATTGATTATGCATAGAGATTCTTCCAGTCTACTGCCCAAAGCTGCTTGAAGATTCTTTAACTGTTGCTGGCTAAATAACAAAAAGACAAACAAAAAACCACACACAGACACACATTGTAATCCTTCAAAATTTAACCTGTATCACCAACACCACAGCTCACCCTAAGCATCCCTTGAACAGGCACCTGCTTCTTTCTAGAAGTTAAATAGAAATAAGACAGTAGGAATTGTTTTTCTTCCTTTATGTCCTATTTCATGTATTTTAATCCCTAACATATGCTGCAAAAGATGCAATAAATTGCTGTAAATCACAAGGTCCATCCTTCAGAAGCACAGCTTACTTCAGAGTTAACCTTTATATTGTACTCCAGTTCTGCTATTATTGTATGAGCTATATGAAGATATTCTTTTCTACCATATTTTGAATGGGAATGCAAAAGGATCTTTAAATTAGTTATTATATATGCAATGTGATATTCAAATATGCAAGCTGTCGATAATTCATTTAACTAAGTCACACCACTATTAGAAGTGCCTCACAAGCTTTTAAAGGCCCAATATTTAAATACTACGATATGGCCCACTACCAGAGACCTGGCAAATATGTTTCTGATGCATTCTCGATTTTTCTCTAAATCTGCTTCACTTGCATTTGATTGTGTATATAGATGCAAACCTAAGTTAAGATCACCAATATCATTAACATCGATTCTTGAAATGAATAGTAACATATCCCAGCATTATATGCATATGTCAACAAAGATTACTGTATATTGATCCGTATCAGATTCCACACCTTACCCAACTTAGGCCCCCAAATTCTTCACTGTTTTGCTTCTCGTTTGACATCTAGAACTCCTGCACATATAGTGGAGGGGGGGGGGGGGAAGGTGTCAAAGTGACAGTTTCTCCTTTTTTACAAACACATTTGATACGTGAAAATTTTTCGGGACTAACAAGTAAAAAGAATCCAAAATAAACAAGCAAGATATGAAGAAACAGGCTAAAAGTAGCTCGTGCACATTAGCAAACATTTATCTTGAACAGCAGCTCCAAAACTGCATAGATACTGTACAGCATGAACCACAGGAGCATTGGGCATGATAGGAAAACTCAAACTGCAGAGGAATGGATGTTTCCCTTTGTACTATAAAGGAATGACAAACAGGTAGTTTGGTAAGTTTTGGTTTACATTCTGCCCTTTAATTTTCAAGGCACGCAGGCTGTCAAGTCTCATATCCCCTGCTTTCCTGAATAAAGCATGGGTATCAGAGGCAAATGGTTCCCTTACTCTAAACAAGCAGGGAAAACAGAAGAGCAGTACTCTCAAAGACATCTTCTGTCCTGTGTTCATCAGATACTGATTTCAGTGTTTAAAATAAAGAAGTGTCAGGCTTCATAATTTTTTAAAAGTCTCCCTTCTTAAATGGTACAGACAATTTCTTACAATTATATTAATTACCCAGTCATCATGGAACATGACAGATAAGCTCTGAATGGAATAGTACCAAATTAAAACTACACTGTGTTTCAAACACCACAGAAAAGCAAACAGCAGCAAAACACAGCTTTCACCCTCTTTTGCAAGTCATTCTTAGTGAAACCCAGACCTGTACTAGAGCAGATTTATTGGAATTCAAGTATCTCCACATCTATCAAAATAATCAAAATACACACTTCAAGATTACCATCTGAAAGAAGGAAATCTTCATCTGATCATTCACTATAATTTTTTAATCCATTAAATATCTATACTGCACATACATCTTTAAAAAACACACTTCAACAATGAACTTAATTTGATTTGCTCAGTCCTCAAATTCTTCCCATTTTCTATAACTTGTCTTCCAGACAAAGAAGGTATTTCAAAAGCAATAGAATCCTTAAACAAAAGCTTTCAAGTATTAAATCACAGAACCAACTAGGTTGGAATACACCTTTCAAGATCAACTCCAACTGTCCCCCCAGCACTACCAAGGCCACCACTAACCATGTCACTAAGGGTCCCCCCAGCACTACCAAGGCCACCACTAACCCATGTCTACGTGGTTTGTGAACACTACCAGGGACAGTGACTCCACCACTGCCCTGGGCAGCCTGTTCCAATACCTCACTGCCCTTTGAGGGAAGACAGTTTTCCTAATATCCAGTACAAATCTCCCCTCGTGCAGCTTGAGGCCATTACCTCTTGTCCTAACACTTGCTACTTAGGAGAAAAGACCAGCAATCTCCTCACTCCATGCACCTTCCAGATAAAGCAGTTCTTTCTTTGTGTTTCCACTCCTGCCAAATATTCTAGCTGAGCATGTTACACTTGAAGCAAAAGCAATTGTTCAAGAAGCTTTTGAGGTGGAGGGGGACTACTGAAACACTTCTCAGTCAGCTGACTCAGCATATTTTACCCAAGCTTTGTTTTCAGAAACAGCTGCACTTTTGTTTCATATAAGTTCAGTAGTTTCTCTACATTTTATAGTATTTCATTAGAAATAAAGTCTCCAAGCTTCTGTCAACTTCATTGCTACTTAAAATAGCTTGGCAACAAAGCTGCTCTTACTGAAAGCTGAATCTGTGGAATCGATTGTCTAGCTACATACTCAGCAGAAGGAAACCTGACCTGCACAGTCTTGGTGTTAATGTGCTGTTGCCCAGTATTTTGAGTTAAAGTCCTTATTATTTTTAAGGTAGTATTCTCTAAAAATAATCCAGTTAACATTTTACAGCAGTTATTTCTTTAAATCAATTTTTCATTATATTAAATAAAAACACTTACCATTCTTCGGTTCGAAGCCTACAGTCCTTAGCTTCTCTTTCTAGTGTCTGAGACTTGATCTTTATGCAAGAAGATAATCTTACAATGTAAGTACTGACAAAGCAAGACATTTAATTTCAGAACTTTTAAAACTTGAAAATAAGAGGAAAGACTCCTTACTTCTAATTTGGTTTTATCATTCTGCAGCTTTTCTATAGTATCTGTGTATTTCCTCGTTAAGCTGTCCACCACAGTTTGATGCTGGGCAGCATCAGTTTCCAAAACTTCAAGTCTAGTTCTCAGCTCTGCTTCTAAACGTTTATGCTGCTCATCTGCTTCGAAGAACTAAAAGAAGAAAAGCAGAGTTCTTAGAAAGTTCCATTTTACTATAGAATCTAGTCTTATGAATTACACTAGTTTAATTAGCCAGTCCCTGTTAATAGCAAGTACTAGTTCTCAGACAAATAGAAACTTTATTATGATATTTACAGAGAAAAGATTCAGGAACAAAGCACTTTGTGGTTACTAAGGTTTGGTAGTACCAAGCATTCCTTAAATATACTGCTCATTAATAACAGACACCTGAAAAATCAGACTTCAGCCATAAAGTTTCCCTCAAGGTTTCTAAAACCAAAGTGAAATGCATTAATTTCAGTAAAAAAAATCCTAACTCAATTATGGCAGCTTGCAGAAAGTATTTTAAGCCCTAAGGCAATACTGAAACAGTTAATGAACTAAAAGGTTTCCACCCAGTAGCAACTATATGGCTATTTTCAGTAGAGTAGCAAAGTGTCACCAAAAGTCAGAAATCTAAATGAGAAAACACATATTACACGAGTTATTACACATACTGTCTTAAGAATCCAAAGTCAAAAGACTTTCTCATTTGCACAGTGAACATCTTTGTAAAAAAGCCATCCACTCTAATCCACTGTTTTGCATACAACTAAGCTTCTGAACTCAACAGTTTTTAGATGGCATTTTTTCTATTTTAATTTGTGTGGCCAGTTTTCTGAACTAAAAAGAAAGAACAAAAGAAGTTTCACTCACAAGTATATGTAGTCGTTCATTCTCTTCTATCTTCTTCTGAAGATCTTCATTGAAGACACTTTTCTGCTCTTGACTCAACTGAGATGAGGATTCTGCACTTTTCTAAAAAAGAAAATGCATTCATTATCTCCAAGTCTCTGGGGGTATCCCAAAGCCCAGTTCCAAGTATATGAAAACACTTCCTGTTGCTAATTCCCAATAGATGCAACATGAGTGTGTGTGTGTGTATATATATATCTGTTACTGACATTGACTAATATTTCAAAAGGTACATATACTGCATAAAGGATGAGCCTAAAACCAGCACTTTTTCTTCACACTTTTGTTACTGTTCAGTGGTAGAATGCTAACTCGGTAACAACTCAGGAAAGCCTCTACTCAGGCATCACATTCACATACATGAAATGGCTTCTATGGGCAGGTGTCCATCTGACATAATTTGACTCTTCCATGATTCTACAGTCAGCAATACTAAACCATACACACGCAGGCTTATTTGGTTTAATAGCTGTGTGTAAGGCACAGCTGCCCACACCAAGTGTCCACATGTAAGCTGATCTGATCTCAGGAGGGACCAGCAATAGTCACTGAAAGCACACTACTCCACAGCAGGCTGTAGCACAAGGTGGCACTGGCAAACACAGGGTCTTCACTGTCCACCATCTACCCTGATAATACAGATATCTCTCTGCCAACTGTTTCCTCATTTTTCACCCATTTCATTCAAAAAACCCAGACACCACCAGCAAATTCCACACTACTTTTCTCACCACACCACTGAACAAAGGAATTACCAAACAAAAGGGAGGCTATTTACATTTAAACTTAATACTGAACTTCAAGTGCTTGCATCACCATGAAAGTCAGTCAGTGGCAATGGCTTGCAAAAGCTACTTAAGCCAGGCTGAGGTCCTTCAAAATGTGGAAGCCTGTCTAGCAAAGCAGTAATTTAGTATGAGATAAAAGAAGGATCAAACTGCATTTTGAAGAACAATCTACTATGGTGCATGAACAATGTAACTCAGAGGTACTATGCTTGTCAAGGTACTGGATAGCAAAAAAAAAAAAAGTGCACAAGAGTTTAGGGAAAAAGTAAGGAAGGTGACTGTATTACTAATCAGTTCAATAATTTCTTTAATGACAGTATTGATTGCTACAGCACTTTGGGAGCTAACCAAAAAGAAAAGATGACAGTAATTAAGAGAGGTTTCTTCATAAAAGGAAGGTAGCAAAGGATGCTTGAGAATTCTTTAAGTCCAGACACGCCACCCCTGGAATTCTGATGTTACTTACAGAAGATATTGGTGAGCTTAAACAGAACACGGTATAACCAGATTTAATCAGCAAGCATTTTGACAGACAAAGATTGCAAAACTGAAATTACTCTGTCATTTTGAAATAACATAGGGAATACTAGCCAAAAATTTAGATTTCAAAGCATTTGACAAGATTCACCTAAGCTACAATCATTGTCTGAAGAGTTAACCACTGACATCAAAATTACAATGCAAGGAGATAAGAGATGAGGGGTGATTAGTTTTCCTCACAGTAATAGATTAATCACAGAGCTCCAAGCTGTTTGAACATTTAAATATCTGGAAAGGGAGACAGTAATTCAGTATCAGTTAGCTGACACACTAGAAAGAAGAGCACAGAACTACTTAGCATACATTATATGTATCAATATCTGTTTTGTGGGTATTTTCACTAACATCAGTGAATACCACAAGTTCTGACAAAAACATTCAGCTCAACCCTTGACACAAAGCAACCCCTGATAGAAATCAGGGTTATGTGAGGAGCAGACATCTACTAAGCAAGGGTTTTTTCGCCTGTAGCACATACCTTGTTCTTCTTGCCCCTAGCTTCACTCAATGCAAGTTCATCTTGAAGTAACTCCACCCGCTTAGCAAGCTGCTGATTTCGAAAGGTCAAGCTGTCCATTTCTTGTTGCAGTTTTCTCAGTGACTGATCCTTCATCTTCAGTTGCTCCTGAATGACCAAAAAGTTCTAAATTTTAACTTTTACACTTACTTTCATGTATGGTTTTAGTAGGAAGTATTGCATTAAAAAAAAAAAAAAAAGAACACATTAAAAATTTGCTTTCTTTGCTATTTGAACACTGAAGCAGCAAAAACTATTGCTTCTAAACTAAAAACCAGACTTCACTTTCTGGAGCTGCCCAAAGATCACACTCAAGTAAGTACCTCGTTCTCTAAGTTAATTATCAAGAAGCAACCTTCCACTTTCACAAAGTCCACACCTCCAGAGAACAATGAAGACTAGCTGCACAACAGAAATTCTTTTACTATATCAAGTTCCTTCCTTACTCTTTTAATCACAATACTTTGAGTAAAATGTATTCCCATTTACCCTTCCTATTTAACTATCCTGTTACAGCTTAGTACATCTGACAAGAGTGGTTTTTCAAGATTACCTTCAGAGAGGCAGAATTTGCTTGCTCATCTACAACCCCTTTTTTCAGTACTTGGTTCTGAGCTCGAAGCTGAAAAATAAGAGATGCCAGTAACTATACAAAAGAATAAATAAAAGCCATTCATTAGAATGTGCATGAAGCATCATATTCTCTCTCTTGAGAGCACAGGTTGTGTATGCTTTTTAAAATATTCTGTTCAGGCAGACAGAAGTAGAATCAGGTTAAAAAAAGTACTCAATTCATATTTAGAATTTCCAAGAAACAGGAAGGTACTTTACCATTTGAGTATTTTGGTCAATTAGAACATAATTCTTAATAAATATCTTGTAAGAATAATTACTTAAATATAATTAAAGTTTGAAGAACGGTGAACACATATAGAAAAATTGTAACTTCTTCCCTGACTAACAAAGCTCTTGCTCGTATTCAGTGTTATTTTTGAGTCACCCCTTTTCTCCCCAAAACTGTTCATGCTGGTTCTGGAATATAAGCAGGACTCACAAAGTCAAAATTCATATCAGTTCAAGAAGAGCTTAACTATAATGCAAAAATACCTAATATCAGTAGATGATCCAGAGCAAACAGCTTGACAAACACTTCAGAAAAATCCATAAAAAGCATGGAAGAAAAAGCCTCTAAGTCATACTTATCTAGTTCAGAAATCTGAGCTAAAAATCACTGTGGTGAGAAGTGATACTCAAGAAATCTATTTCCCAGTCACTTCACAGAGTACCTCTACCCTGCAGCAATGAGGATATCGACAGTTCCATCTTCCCATTCCTTGATAATTACTTTAATCCTTGTTTCTTCAATGGCAGTTTGTATTCATTTGACATGTTTGAGTCCAGCTGTTGCAGATATAAATTAGAAGGGTTTGCATTGTGTTTGGGAATACGTCTGGCAGATGCATAAAAGGCAAGATTCAATGTAAAGCAGCAATAGCTAATCTTTTCAGTCTGCTGACTGAATAAACTTGAAAGGTCAAAAGTCAGTTGACATTGCTAAGCACAGGCCTCTGCTGTGCTGCTCAGGCATCACAAAGGCAAGAGAAGCTTGCAAGAGCACCACAGAAAGAGTTCCAAGCACAGGGTTTCCCTAGCAAGAAAAAACAATGCAGTACTTTTTATATACCATTTTTTTGCCACAGCTGCAAATGCAGAAACATGCCAGGTACAATGAATGAACTAGCTCAACTGTGCTGCACTGAGATACGCAAACTGAAGACTGATCCACCAAAAGCTGTCACAAGTTGAAAGAGCCTTTTCTGACTCCTACTTCCATAAGGGTTGCACAACAGAGCCAAGAAGCTGCAACTTGAGGGGAAGAGACTCTGAAAACATATCCTTCTTCTGGACTGCTCTGTGAACTGAGAGGGAAAGCAATCCTTTGGCAAGTACTTCCCTTTATACTCCCTGAGTCTATCCAGCCCTTGTCTACCACTCTCCTTGGCTTCCACAACACCAGTAAGTGAACATGCAAATCGCTTCTGAAGGCTACTCACCGTTTCTACCCACAGTAGAGAGCCACCACAATAAAGAAGCAATTGAACAACTGATCATTCGCACAAAAAGGCGAGTTATCTACAAAGGGCATCCCACAATGCCCTCAAGTTACTGCACAAGAAGTGGGATGAGACCAAGAAATAGTTCCCACAAAGAACCAATGAAACATCACAGGTCAAAAGTTGCAAGATGAAGTTAAATAAAAGCTTTTGGACACCATGATACTAAACCAAAGAGGATCCAGTAGCTGGAACTTTTAGAAGCTGTAGTTAAAAGTCTACATTTCAAAGTTTCATTTGGGAATCAAGCACCAAAGTCTGTCAATTACCTCATCCCAAGTCATTTTTAACCTCCAAGGTACAGCAGAGCCACTACAGAAAGCAACAAGAAATATAAACTCTGTGACCAACAAAGCCCCAAAGTGATTTCAGTTTTTCTAAGTGACTTTGTGGAAGCATTAAAAAAATAAACATCTGTATGAGGATGGTTGGTTTGTGGTTTTTAGCAGTTCCAAGGAGAACAGCATTTAAAGATACATCATTCTGTAATCTAGAGAAAGGTGTCAAATACAGTCAAGTGATTTGTGCCAAACCTCTGATGCTGGGCTATACAAGAAGTGATGGCTTGCTTTCCTAAAGCCATTCAAGACAAACGGTCTCCTCTTCCTCTTAGTGGAGGAACAAGAATGAAGAGTTCAGTATTAAGCAAGGTTCCACCCTTTAAGAAATCATCTCTAGTACCTTGGAAAGGCATTCTCTGCTATGGGCCAGAAGTCTTTGCAAATACCCTGTTAAACAGCACCAGAAACAGGAAACAGTTACCTAAAGCAGATGCAGATGAATGGGAACAAGGAAGCATGAAATCAAGGGTCCTCGTTCCCAAAACACTACAACACCATTGTACATACTACCACTACCACTGAACTCCCACAACCACTAGTCACAGCAAACTCAGAGCCTATGGGTAAGACACAAGACCAAGACCTCAAAAGATGTTCACACCCAAAAAGATAACTAAGCCTCATGCTTGACTGAGAAGTGGAAAAGCAAGAAAAAACACTGCCCTGATGTAGCTGAATCCATTATTTGTCCTAATGGATGCTCTGCAGACCAGGCCACTTGGCTGCTCACACCGGCTTATCTGACCGGCACTTGACAATACCATCGTATTCCCTCGGCACCTGCGAATTCGCACCTCCCGTGCCTTCACCTCATGCTCGAAGAGCGGCCACCTCCGGGCCCCAAACACTTCACGCTGCCACAAACACCAGCGTTTCAGCGCTGACCAGCCCCTGCTCCCGGGCAGGGACGGGCAGCCCCGCGGCCCGAGCGCTGCCGTCTCAGGGAGGCGGCCGTTAGGCGCGTAACGGCCGGCAGCCCGCGAGCGGGGAGCGGCTGAAGAGGGGCGGCACCGTCAGGGGAGCGGCGGCCGCCGCTTGCGGAGCATCGGGGACGGGCTCTGGTGCCTGATACCTTGGAGTACTCCTGAGCCAGCTTCTGGTACTTCCCCTGCAGCTCCGCGGCCGCCGCCATGTCCCCACCTCCAGTTCGGCTCAGCCCGGTGCCACCACAGCCACCAACCCCGCACGCCCGCGGAGGGAAGACGCACTTCCGGGTTCAGGTGGCGGGAGCGCGATGACGTCACCACGGCACCCACACGCCGGCGAGGGGAGGGGGACAGGGCGGAGCTTAAGCAGCCGAGCGCCACCATCTTGACGCAACTTCCAAGATGGCGGCACTGAGGAGGGCGGGGCCACGTGACACCAGTGAGGCTGTCACCACCGCCTCAGTTGCCATAGTAACGGCCGCCGGGCGCCGCGCGCCCTCGAGGCTACGGGGCCCCACCCTGCCCAAAAAGCATCGGCCGCGCCTTCAGCGCCTGCCGCGTTGGGGTAAAGGGGAAAGGTGACGGGGGGGCCGCGGGCTCCTGTCGGAGGATCAAGATGGGGACAGCGGCGGGCGGTGCCCCGGAGCCGTGTCCTCCGTCTGCAGAGTGCCGGGACCGGTCCCCCGGCCGCGTCGCTAGGGGGAGCCCCGTGCCTGCGGCAGCGGGTGAGGCAGTCACCCCGGGCCGCAGAGCGCCCCTCTGTTACCACCGGTGCTCCAGGGCCTGCTGCCCAACCACCGGCAAAGGCTGACCTGGAGGCGTGCTGCCGGGGGAGAAGGGCAGGCGTGCGTGCTGTTGCCTGCCTGCGGGGAAGGAGGCCCGCAGCATGCGGCCGTGCGCCTTCAGAGCGCGGTGTCTGACATAGCGCACGTAACATCAGTGCAGATGCGCTTTTTGCAGAGCCATATGTGAAGAAATGAGACAAAAGGCAGTGAAGTAATCCCTCATGGCGGGGATGGGATTAGTAGGTGCCAGCACTTGGCTCTTCCTAGTGCGCACAACCTTCATTGCCATTGTACCGTGATGAAGGGGAACACGGGTAACTCTTGCTCTTAAGCTGCAGAAACTAGCCTTGGGGGTCATTTTGAGTATCTGCACCCCGTGGTTCCCGGAGGGTGGAGGCTTCTCTGCTGCCTCCAGCCTATCGGTCCCTTTGTTTCAGAGCCGCCTTTCAGCCTCTCCATTCAGCCATCCTCCTTCAAGACATTGCTTGGGCTGTGCTGATTATCCCCTGGGTTTATTATTATTCATCCTCAGATTCGCCAAGTATTTAAATGTGTGTATACCATCACCCCTAAAGGTAAAGATAAGCAGAATCTGAAGACACTGTAAGAGGTGCGTTTGGTCCTACCAGATACCCAGCCAGTGTAGGATTTTGTTTCTGAAAATGACTAGAAAAGGGAAAGAATAACAAGTCAGAAGTGTGATGATACCTCACCAGTATTTATTGAGCATCTGCAGGTTAAGGGCTTCCTGGTCTAGGATAGAGATGTAGCAGCAGATTATTTTGTTCAGTTTCCATGGTATCAGGTTTTTCCACTTGATTTCATCATGCTGTCTTCATAGCCTTTCCTCAGTAGTGGGCAGAGACACTAAATCATCATTTTCCTACCTCATTTTCTCTTTGTTTCCCTAAAGTAGGAGTAGATAGTAGGTGCCTGTAATGGAAGCTAATCCTTTTCCTTAGTTTTTGATGGTGTGTGCTATTCTTTTGCTCATCATGGTAGTGGAGCTGGCAAGCACTAAATATGATACAGTGTCCAGATTAGTAAATATGTTTGTATATCCACAGTAACTCTTAATGTTGGAGGACATGTCACTGATCCATGTTGCCAAGAACAGAGACTGCACATTTTTAGGAAGTCTAAAAGGGGTGAAAAAGCAAAACATGTATTGTCACTATTCATCCAGATGATCTTACTGCTGTTCTGTATGACCACAAGAGCTTAAATAGCAATACTGAAATAAGAAATAAGGAAGCTCTAATTTTTAACATTAGGGCCGTGATAGACTACTCCTTCCACTCCATTTTGCATTCTCTACTGAAGTTCTTAACAAAGTGAATGGAGTTTTCAATTGCCATTTATCATACCAGGGTTAACAGTAGCACACCTTATACTATGTCCTCACATGTCAGTGCAGTAAATTTTATACTAGAAAATAAAAACAAAACAAAACAAACCCCAAACCTTTACAATTTATTTGAATCCTGTATTTTCAGGGTTGCATTTTCTAGGATATGTCTTTTGTGAAGCGTTAAGACTGAAATGCTTTCAACATACTTTGCAAAATGCAGTAGTCCTGGTTTGTGCTGTGTTCAAAGATGCTTTTGTGATAAAATTTTCCCGTCGTGTCTGGTGCAGTGAATGCTGGCAGAGAGGTTTCGCAGCTGAAAGCTAGGAAAGGGAGCTGGGGGAATTACAGAGCCTAGCTGTAGCAGAATGAATTGATTTCGCACTGACAACGGTGTTTCTTACTGGGCAGCTAGCATTCAGGGGGGAGGAACACAATTTATTTGCCTACATCCATCCAGAATAGCAAGATCCAAGTGTACATTATATAGGGCATTTATCATAGGAGGAAATGCCAGTTTCTTAAAACACAAGCAGAGTGAATGAAAAGATGACACTTTTACTGCTCAAAGGCTGTGAGGCTAAGAGCTGACTGAGGGATTTTTAGGTTCAATGGAACAGCTCTACTTCAGTGTATTTGGAGCATCAGGCCAGCCTCTTGTATTTCAAAGTGGCCCTTTCTAGTTTCTCGTGGATCCTATAGGCCTTGTAATGTTAGGAACATACAATTTGTAATTTGTCACCTTTCCATGGTGGTGTTTGGTGAACAGCTTGAGTCAAACTTCCCCAAACATACAGGTAACAAAAAGTTCTGTGGTTTGGTTTTGTTTGCCTTTTTTATTTCCTCTTAGGAAATCCTCAGATTCATCCTTTTGATTTGTCATTGCAGCTGCACTGCTACTCCTCTACTTTCAGCTGTGGAAAAGAAGTCTTAATTGTGCCATTTCCTCACAGTCACTTAATACTCATCTCTCAAGAGAGAGCAAGGACATCCAGCCGCTGCACCGAAGAGGTGCACAGTGTGTGTTGCTGCAGCGTGGTGTCGCATGCTTCCTCATCAGTGACTCGGTAAGTAATTGCAAAGGACTGATCCTCTCAATCAGAAGTTCAGAGCAAGAACGGAAGTGAGTGGAATGCCAGCCAGTGTGGGATCATTGACACAGGACCCACAAAATACTACCTTCTGCAAATACACCCACACAAATATAAGAGCACGTTGTGGCAGCAGAACTTAATGCAAGCTAAAGCATGACATCTTGAGCAAAGAAATCCCTTCCAAGGGTCAGAGCATTCTTGCTTGTCTTGTTGCCTTTTGTGGGGGAGAATGCAAAACAAGGGATATACAGTGGAACTGAGGCCACCCTTTTTTTGTGTCTGTGCTCAGCAGCTGGTATAATGGGTGTTGAAGTTTTGATGCTTTCTTGAGAAAAATAGTTTATTAAAGAATTACAGTGATTGTTTCAATATGTTCTATTTCCAAGCTCATTTATCCTCCCTTCCCTGCTCTATCCCATTAGTAAGAACTTGTACTCACATACTCTGTGAATAGGTGCAGGTAGAGAAATGAAGAATAAAAGAATATCGTTTGAGTTATTCAGAATGTTTTCTGTGCTTAGGGAAAATAAACTTCATTGTCATCACTTACATGCTTACAAGTATTCACAACAAAAAGGTTTCTAAGACCTGCAAAAAAAATTCATAAATGATGGGAAGGGAGCCATCTTCAGTCATAACGCTATTGCAAGCAATGCATAAACCACATCCTCAGAAGTTGCAAACACCCTAAACTGCTGTTTTGTTTCTGTTATCTTAGCAACAGCAAGTATGAACAGCAGGATGTGTGCTCACTGTACACGCTCATTATTTCTCATGGTGACTCTGTAACAAACCATTTGTTGTTCATAACCTTTCACCTCTTTCAAACTGATTGTTCTGATAAAGAAAGTACTCAAAAAAACCCAACAAAACAACAAAAGAAGGTATATGCCCATACAACTGTGCACTTCACAGAACAGTTTCTCTTAATTATTTATTTATCCTCATTATCATAATTTCACTGTTTCCATAGCATTTAAAAATAGAAATGAAAACAAGTCTCTGTCTCTCATATCCCTTGCCAGCCCATAGGATAAATAGCTTGAGTCATCTATAGGGTGTGTGCGTGGCTGGGGGAGTGGTGCCTTTGTGTAAAAAGAAATTGCTGAGAACAAGAAGATGAAAAAAGCCTGAGCAGGCAGCTGCCTGTGATAATTCAGAGTTGACTTTGCAGCTCATGTTCCACTTGGGTACAACACATACCAGCCTTGGTGCAACAGCAGCAGCTTCTGTATCTTCACAGCAAATCCTTAATGATACTTCATAAACCAGCAGAACTTGGAAACACCTGAAAAAGTTTGTTACTTCCATTTTGTTGAATATGGAATTCCCCCTCTTCTAGGAAAATTAAAACTCTTTCCTAGCTGCGTCATCTTCTGTTGAAGGTCTACACATCTGCAGCCTCGTTTCCTGCTTTTCTTTTTTTTTCTTTTTCCGTGTTAATGTGTTTCAGCTAATTGCAGAATAAAGTCATCGCTTTTAAATACAATGTATGG